>JAXCGZ010023575.1:0-34053 GCA_037179515.1 Halocaridina rubra
TGAACGCATTCTAACTGAATGACACTATCTTCATATTACAGATTCCCCAACCTCACTCGTGGCTTCATTTTATCATTTAATTCAATTCCCAATCTCATTCGAGCCATGAAATAACCAATTAAGCACATTACATATGTGAAAACATGAATCATTTTTTACCCCGACCGGGACTCGAACCTAGGACTTATGATTACTAAGTCAAGGCGCTACCACTACACCACAGAAGGTTAAAAGGAATCCAACCTTATAGCTTATACTTAGGAATAAACGCATTCTAACTGAATGCCACTATCTTCATATTACAGATTCCCCAACCTCACTTGTGGCTTCATTTTATCATTTAATTCAATTCCCAATCTCATTCGGGCCATGAAATAACCAATTAAGCACATTACATATGTGAAAACATGAATCATTTTTTACCCTGACCGGGACTCGAACCTAGGACTTATGATTACTAAGTCAAGGCGCTACCACTACACCACAGAAGGTTAAAAGGAATCCAGCCTTATAGCTTATATCTGCTATACTTAGGAATGAACGCATTCTAACTGAATGCCACTATCTTCATATTACAGATTCCCCAACCTCACTCGTGGCTTCATTTTATTATTTAATTCAATTCCCAATCTCATTCGGGCCATGAAATAACCAATTAAGCACATTACATATGTGAAAATATGAATCATTTTTTACCCCGACCGGGACTCGAACCTAGGACTTATGATTACTAAGTCAAGGCGCTACCACTACACCACAGAAGGTTAAAAGGAATCCAACCTTATAGCTTATATCTGCTATACTTAGCAGAGGTTATGGAATCTGTAATATGAAGATAGTGGCATTCAGTTAGAATGCGTTCATTCCTAAGTATAGCAGATATAAGCTATAAGGTTGGATTCCTTTTAACCTTCTGTGGTGTAGTGGTAGCGCCTTGACTTAGTAATCATAAGTCCTAGGTTCGAGTCCCGGTCGGGGTAATAAATGATTCATGTTTTCACATATGTAATGTGCTTAATTGGTTATTTCATGGCCCGAATGAGATTGGGAATTGAATTAAATGATAAAATGAAGCCACGAGTGAGGTTGGGGAATCTGTAATATGAAGATAGTGGCATTCAGTTAGAATGCATTCATTCCTAAGTATAGCAGATATAAGCTATAAGGTTGGATTCCTTTTAACCTTCTGTGGTGTAGTGGTAGCGCCTTGACTTAGTAATCATAAGTCCTAGGTTCGAGTCCCGTTCGGGGTAAAAAATTATTCAAGTTTTCACATATGTAATGTGCTTAATTGGTTATTTCATGGCCCGAATGAGATTGAGAATTGAATTAAATGATAAAATGAAGCCACAAGTGAGGTTGGGGAATCTGTAAAATGAAGATAGTGGCATTCAGTTAGAATGCGTTCCTTCCTAAGTATAGCAGATATAAGCTATAAGGTTGGATTCCTTTTAACCTTCTGTGGTGTAGTGGTAGCACCTTGACTTAATAATCATAAGTCCTAGGTTCGAGTCCCGGTCGGGGTAAAAAATGATTCATGTTTTCACATATGTAATGTGCTTAATTGGTTATTTCATGGCCCGAATGAGATTGGGAATTGAATTAAATGATAAAATGAAGCCACGAGTGAGGTTGGGGAATCTGTAATATGAAGATAGTGGCATTCAGTTAGAATGCGTTCATTCCTAAGTATAGCAGATATAAGCTATAAGGTTGGATTCCTTTTAACCTTCTGTGGTGTAGTGGTAGCGCCTTGACTTAGTAATCATAAGTCCTAGGTTCGAGTCCCAGTCGGGGTAATAAATGATTCATGTTTTCACATATGTAATGTGCTTAATTGGTTATTTATATATATATATATATATATATATATATATATATATATATAATATATATATATATATATATATATATATATATATATATATATATATATATATATATATTTATTTATTTGTAGCTCCCGGATTGGTCGGTGCAGCGACTCCTTCTTCCCATCTACCTCCAGACCCTGGAACTCTCTTACTCCTATCTTTCCCAATTCTTATGACCTACCATCCTTCAAAAAGCAGGTCTATCGTCATCTCAGGGCATAGTCCTCCAGATCTCTGGGTCCTCTATACTTTGATTGTTTTCTCTGTCTGTCGTTATCCTTTGTGTGATATTACCTCATCTCTGTCTTGTCCTTAACCTTTTTCTCTTACTTCGTCCCGGGCCTATATTGATGAGAGCAGTTTTTACCTGTCCCAGTGTCACACACACAAAAAAAAAAAAAAAAAAAAAAAAAAAAAAATATATATATATATATATATATATATATATATATATATATATATATATATATATATATATATATATATATATATATATATATATATATATATATATATATATATGAATAAAGTGAAAACTCAACCTATAAACGCCCTCAGCCGCAAACAAATAGATTACTGAACGCAATTTGTTCCTTGTATATGTAAATGACCTACCAGAGTCTGTAAATTCATTCATGAATATGTTTGCAGATGATGCAAAGATTGTGAAGAAAGTAAAAAACGAGAACAATGGTAGAGAACTTCAGGAGGATCTAAATAATCTGCATGAGTGGTCAGAAAAGTGGCTAATGAAATTCAATACTTCAAAATGTAAGGTAATGAGAATGGGTACAAGTGCAAGAAGGCCCAAGCTTGACTACTCGGTGGCTGGAGTACAACTTCAAGAGACAGAAAATGAGAGAGATCTAGGAGTAAACATACTGGCAAATTTGTCTCCAGAAATACATATAAATGGCATAGTAAGGGCAGCATATGCATTCTTATCAAATGTAAGGGTAGCCTTCAGGCACATGGACAAGGAATTGTTCAGAAATATTTATGTAACCTATGTGAGGCCAAAACTCGAATATGCAGCCCCCTTTTGGAATCTGCACTTGAAAAAGCACATAGCTAAGCTTGAAAAAGTTCAAAGACATGCCACGAAACTGGTGCCAGAAATACGCAATCTCAGTTATGATGACAGGCTGAGGGAATTAGACTTACCATCACTCGAAGCTAGAAGAGTGAGGGGGGATATGGTGACAGTCTTTTAATTCCTTCATGGTTATGATAGAGTGGATAGGGATCGATATTTTGATATGGCTGGCTCTAGAACTAGAGGTCATAGTTTGAAGCTTCGTAAGAAAACTTCTTCGCAGGATGTAAGGAAATACTTTTTCAGTGTAAGAGTAGTTGATAATTGGAATTGGCTAAGCGAGGAGGTAGTTAATGCTATCTCAATCCATAGTTTTAAGGACAGGTATGATAAGTATCACTAAGTATAAAATGGAACCGATCAGGAGACGGGAAGATACGAGCTTTAGGCTCTTTCCCGTAAACACAATTAGGTAATCACAATTAGGTAATCACTGAATGGAGAAGAGTAGTAGTGGAGTTCCACAGGGTTCAGTTTTAGGGCCACTTTTGTTCCTTGTATGTGTAAATGACCTACCAGAGTCTGTAAATTCATTCATGAATATGTTTGCAGATGATGCAAACATTATGAAGAAAGTAAGAAACGAGAACAATGGTAGAGAACTTCAGGAATATCTAAATAGTCTACATAACTGGTCAGAAAAGTGGCTAATAAAATTCAGTACTTCAAAATGTAAGGTAATGAGAATGGGTACAAGTGTAAGAAGGCCCAAGTTTGATTATTCGATGGCAGGAGTACAACTTCAATTGACAGGATATGAGAGAGTTCTAGGAGTAAACATACTAGCAGGTTTGTATCCACTTATACATATATATGGCATAGTAAGGGCAGTATATGCTTTCTTATCAAATGTAAGGGTAGCTTGCAGGCACATGGATAAGGAAATGTTCAGAAATATTTATGTAACCTATGTGAGGCCAAAACTTGAATATGCAGGCCCCTTTTGGAATCCGCACTTTAAAAAACACATAGCTAAGCTTGAAAAAGTTCAAAGACATGCCACGAAACTGGTGCCAGAATTACGCAATCTCAGTTATGATGAGAGGCTGAAGGAATTAGACTTACCATCACTCGAAGCTAGAAGAGTGAGGGGGGATCTGGTGACAGTCTTTAAATTCCTTCATGGTTATGAAAGAGTGGATAGGGATCGATATTTTGATATGGCAGGCTCTAGAACTAGAGGTCATAGTTTGAAGCTTCATGAGAAAACTTCTTTGCAGGATGTAAGGAAGTACTTTTTCAGTGTAAGAGTAGGTGATAATTGGAATTCGCTAAGCGATGAGGTAATTAATGCAAACTCAATCCTTAGTTTTAAGGACAGGTATGATAAGTATCACTAAGTACAAAATGGAACCGATCAGGAGATGGGAAGATACGAGCTTTGGGCCATGGCACCAGCCGCCCGTTGAAAGACTATGACTGAAGGTATTAGGATGCAACTAGGACTGGTCCAGACAGTTCCAGGTTGAGTCTTCCTTCAGGACGGTTCTTTCCTCATGCCTATATCTTCACTGAATAATCTGGCATATTCATTACACATCTCTTGCTATCCCATTACATTTGACAAGTCACAACATTCTGCACATCTGTCTCTTTTACTTTCCTTTTCCTCACATTTTGTCGTTATTTATGGAAGGTTCACAACTAATGGCCCCCAGTACCCGGCATAGTGGGGTGCGAAGAATCTCCGGGGATCGTGTTGACTTCACCATTGGCTTGAGGGCAGACACGCCTGGTGGTAGTAATGGTTCTGCTCTTAACCTTGCACCTCCCAATAGATCTGCTTCTTTCACTCTTCACTATTCAAACATTCGTGGGCTGAACTCTAATCTCTCGTCTGTGGAACAGCACTTGGGCACTTTCCTCCCTAACCTCCTCCTCCTATCTTAAACCCAGTTGTCTATACATGCTTCCACTGACCCTTTCCAAATCTCCCACTATAATCTGTATATTCGTTTTCATTCCAAAGGTGGGGTCTGTGCATACTGCAACATTAACACGCCTACTGTGAGGCTCATGGCCCTTGAATCTCCTGACTTTGATGTTCTCTGGCTAAAAGTCTATCTCTCCACTACCACTATTATCCTTTGCTTCTGCTACTGTTCTCCAAACGCCACCGAGTTTGTGTCTTTCTTTGAATATCTCTCCTCGTGCCATGAGTCCTTGCTATCTTCTCACCCACATGCCGAAGTTCTCTACACTGGAGACTTCAATGTACACCACAGTGAGTGGCTTCATTCTTCTCACACTGATGTGGGAGGAAGCGAGGCCCTTGCTTTCTCTATTACTCACGATCTGGAGCAAATTATCAAACATCCTACTCGCGTTCCTGATCGTCACGGACATGCTGCAAACTCTCTTGACCTATTTTTTACTTCTAACCCTTCAAACTACTCTTATTCTGTGCTTTTCCCTCTAGGTAAATCTGACCACTCTATGATCTCTGTGTCTTCCATTTTCGCTCCCCCACCACCAATCCCTCCTACTCAACGCCGCCTTTGGCACTTCGAGCGAACCCAACGTGAAAATTTGCGTAAGTTTCTCTTTGACTTCCCATGGGATGACTACTGCTTTCGGTCCCGCAACCCTGATGGGGTAGCTGTAAAAGTTGCCGAGATCATGACCGCGGCAATGGAGGCGTACATCCCCTCTTTTTTAAAAACTTTCTCTCCCCCTAAACCTTGGTTTGACAGTGCCTGCTCCATGGCTATCCAGGCTAGGAATCAGGCTCACCGATCTTACCAAGCCTCTCCTTCCGATTTAACTCGCTCTGCTTTTATTATAGCTAGGAATCGCTGTACAGCTCAGATTCGAAGGTCTAAGGCTTCCTTTATAAAAAGGAAAGTTGATGACCTTAACTCCTCTCCCACTGACAAATGCTTCTGGTCCTTAGCCAAAAACCTCTCTAAAAACTTCTGTAACTCAAGCTTTCCCCCTCTCATTCGTTCTGATGGTTCTATAGCTTGCTCTCCCACTGACAAAGCCACTCTCTTTGGCTCTCATTTTTCTGCCAACTCTTCTATCAACGATTCCAGCGCACCTGTTCCTCAGTCTTTTCCCCTCTCTAACCCTATGCCCTCCCTTATCCTTTCTTCACGCAAAGTTCATAAGGTTCTTCGCTCACTAAAGACAAACAAGGCATCTGGTCCCAATGACATCCCTGCAAGGTTCCTTAAGGAGTTTGCAGATGAACTGGCTCCCGTGCTTTGCCGTCTTTTTCGCCTCATTCTGTCAACCAGTATCTATCCTCCATCTTGGAAGCATGCTCTAGTTCAACCTGTTCCTAAGAAAGGTGACCGCTCTATTCCTTCTAACTGCCGACCTATTGCTCTAACCTCCTCTGTTGCTAAAGTTTTTGAAACTTTGCTCAATGCTCACTTCTTGAAACACCTTGATTCTAACTTACATATCTCCGATCACCAGTACGGCTTCCGCAAAGCAAAATCCACTGGTGATGTCCTGTCCTATCTTACTCATGTATGGTCATCTTCTCTGAGGAACTATGGGGAATCCTTTGTCGTCGCCCTTGATATCTCTAAGGCTTTTGACAGAGTCTGGCACAAGGCTCTGTTGGCCAAACTCCCTGCCTATGGCTTTACCCCTTCTTTCTGTTCTCTGATTTCCAGTTTTCTTACTGACCGTTCTATATCTGTAATTGTTGATGGTGCGACATCTAGCCCTTTCTCTGTTTCCAGTGGTGTTCCACAGGGCTCTGTTCTTTCACCTACTCTCTTCCTTCTCTTCATCAATGATCTTCTACAGTCCCCATCTTCCTCCCTTCTTCATGCCTTTGCCGATGATTCTACCCTTCACTTTTCCTCTGCCTTTTCTTCACAACCTTCATCTGTTACTCGTAATCAATCTCGTATCACTCTTTCTTCTACTCTTAACTCCGATTTGCAGAGAGTATCTGAATGGGGCACTCAAAATTTAGTTAAATTCAATGCCTCCAAGACACAGTTTCTGGCTATCTCTTTATCTTCTTCTCCTCCTGATAACCCTATTGTCTTCGAAACTAATGAAATTTACCCTCTTAACTCTATCAATATATTAGGAATCCATATAGCCTCTAACTTGTCTTGAAGGAATCACATAATCCAAATTTCTAAATCTTCATCCAAAAAATTGGGGGTTTTGTTTCGTTTTCGTCATTACTTTTCCTCATTGCAGTTACTTAAAATTTACAAAGATCTTATCCGTCCCTGCTTAGAATACTGCTCACACATCTGGGGTGCTTCTTCCTTTACTTATCTTCTTGATAGGGTTGAATCTAAGGCAGTCAGACTCAATAATGATCCTTCTCTTACTTCTAACCTGGATTCTCTCTCTTCGCCATAAGGTATCTTCCCTTTCGCTTTTCTATCGCTACTACTTCCATCGCTGCTCTGATGAGTTGGCGAGTTGCATCCCTCCTCCACTGCCGAGGCTGCGTAACACTCGCCAAGCGGCCTTATCCCACAGGTACTGTGTGGAGATTTGTAGTTCGCGGATTGGTCGGTGCAGCGACTGCTTCTTCCTATCTACGTCCAGACTCTGGAACTCTCTTCCTCCTTCTGTCTTTCCTAATTCTTGTGACCTTTCATCCTTCAAAAGCAGATCTATCGCCATCTCAGAGCCTAGTCCTCCATATCTCTGGGTCCTCTTTACTTTGACTGTTTTTTTCTGTCTGTCGTTTTCCTTTGTGTGACATTACCTCATCTCTGCCTTGCCCTAACCTTTTTCTTTTCCTTCGTCTTGGTATTTTCTCGTGCCCAGGCCTTTATTGATGAGGACAGTTTCTGCCTGTCCCGGTGTCACACTTAAAAAAAAAAAAAAAAAAAGCACAATTAGGTAATCACATCCACCTGGGTGACCACGTTTGCTCTCAATTCTGCATTGGTGGCCTCACCAATGAAGAACAGGCTTACACTTTTGTGCGCTAATGCAAGTGGGGATTGCAAGATTAAGCCTCTTTTAGTCTACCACTCTGAAAACCAGTGCGTTTTTCAGAGCAATAATGTGTTGAAGGCTAGACTTCCGGTAATGTGGAGGTGGAATACAAAGACTTGGGTAACACATATCCTATTCAAAGAATGGTTGACTGAAGTTTTTGGGCCAGCTGTGAAAAAATATCCTGAGGAAAAGATTTGCCCCTTAAATGTCTTTTGATAATGGACAATAATCCTACTCATCCTCCAGGTTTAGAAAAAGACCTTGTTATAGAATACGACTTCATAAAAGTCAAATATCTACCTCATAATACCACTCCTCTCCTCCTGCCCATGGACCAGCTAGTCATTTCAAAATTTAAGAAATTGTATACGAACGGTCTTTTTGCCAGGTGTTTGCCAGATTTGACCCTTTGTGAATTCTGGAAAGACCAATTCAATATCCTCCTCTGCATTGGCCTCAGTGATAAGGCATGAAAGGAGGTCCCTTACCGCTCGTTGAACTCTGCCTGGAGGAAACTTTGGCCAAGTTGTGTGGCTGATAGATACCTCGAGGGTTTCAAGCAGGAGCTAGGTATTAAAATAGTGAATGAGGTTGTAGCCACGGGCATAAGCTTGGGCCTGGAGGTCAATGAGGAGAATGTGGAGGAGCTGGTGGAGGACAACAAACAAGAAACTCACCACCGAAGAATTGATTGAGTTGCAACATGAACAAGTGAAGACTCTCCAAGAGGAGCAATTAGCAGAGGAGGGTGATGAGAGAATAAAGGTTGCAAGTGAAAAGTTTAAAGAAATTTTTAGTAAGTGGAATGATGTGCAGACTTTCATTGAGACTAATCAACCAGACGACTCTGAGCAACAGAGCAGTGACAATTTTAAATGACAGTGTGCTGTCTCATTTTAGAAAAATTTATCAGCAACGAAAAAGACAAACTTCTCTGGATCGTTTTCTTGTGCCAATATCAACCAGAGAACCACCTTCCAATAGTAAACATAGAGAGAAACTACAGCCTGTGCCTGAACAGTTGCCCGACGTTTTTATGGAAGAGGACTCTCCTTTGAAGGAGTAGTCCTCCTCCTCCACCACCATCCTTGCGTGGCAGCAACAATCAACCACAAAGGTGAATACAGTACTGTAACATGTTTATTTTAGCAGAGTAGAATTTTTTTCTATTATTAATGTAATTTTCCTATTACAGGTGTATTTATACACTTATATACCTATAAAAAGATATAAAAAGGTATATTTCTGGGGCTGGGGAATGGATTAATTTGTTTTACATTCATTTTGATGTGAAAAATTGTTTTGAGTTACGATCTTTTCGACTCATGAACGGGGTTTAGGAACGGATTAAGTTCGTAACTAGAGGTACCACTGTATATAGTGTAAAGGTAAAGGTTGCCAAATTTCAATTCCGATAGCCATCTGAGATGCTCCTCAGAACGTCAGCTGGGGCAAGCCCCAACCCCCCACTGTGATGCCCAGCCACAGCAGTAACCAGCTTAAACTTTCGGTCTTCGACGGGAACGGATCTGTCGACCTCATGAATACGATGCCAGCGTATATATATATATATATATATATATATATATATATATATATATATATATATATATATATTATATATATATATATATATATATATATATATATATATATATGGCAAGCAGAAAAATCAGGGAGAATGTGATTGGCAGCCGTGACACACAAAGAATACAGATAAGGTATTTGTTTTCCCCCACCACCTGTGAACTATCTGTATATATAATTTGTATTTTTTGGGGGGGCTCTCACTGAAAAATATATTGACAATAATATCAAAAGCTCTGATTAACTTAAATGTCGTGGTTTTGGAGTTCTTGCGTAGCCTTTATCCAGATGTCGTTTATTTTTAGAAACTTATTGATATCTCAATATGAAAAAAATTTAATGGGCTGAAGTGTTTCTATTCAGTGTATGAATTTTTTCAGAGATAACCAAAAGGCTATGGAGTCTTGGAAACGCTACTTGAGGTATGATGACAGCAAAATAGTTGACATGTTTGTGGGACAGCTCAAGTCATCCTTACAGTGCTCTGTATGTGGTCATTGCTCAGTGACCTTTGATCCATTCTGGGATCTTAGTTTACCTATTCCTAGCAAGTCTGGTCAAGTTAGATTATCCCAGTGCCTTGATCTCTTCACCAAAGAAGAAGTATTGGATGGAGATGAGAGACCAGTGAGTATATTTTCTCATATAATTGTATAACTGTGTTGGGTTTTATATATTTATGTGAATTATGGACATGAACAGTTATAGCATGTAGCATAATGCATTCTTGGTGTTGGGGGTTGAAGAAATTTATCCAAACATTCTCTCCACATCATGAATGGTGACATATTAGAGTATCCTTGGAAATGGGGAAGTCCATACTCATATTTCTTGCAAATGGTAATAAACTACTTTTAAGAAGGAGGAGAAGAGAGAGGCTTGCACTCTCTGCCTCCATGAATATATTTTGCCACAAAAACAACCGGAAGAGGTGATGGTATGTAGAGTACACTGAAACCCACTCCTTCCTCAGTATTTTCTTAACTTGTAGTAGCCCTATGATCTCCTTTGGGTATAGCATCCTTTTAGGATTGTCATAATTTTGAAATTGTAATTGTTGCAAATATGCTTTAACATAATGCTCTGTTTTTCAAATTTTTTGCAGACTTGCTCAAAGTGTAAGGAAAGAAGAAAAATGACGAAGTCTTTTAGTATACAAAAGTTCCCCAAAGTCCTTGTCCTACGTATCCTTTTGTATATAATTAGCTATTAAGTTTAATTCTGGTATGTATGTATACATGCTTACAGACTGAGGAGGCTCCCCTTCAGATAGTGATAAAATCTGTACTCATATGTATACTTGTTTGGGTAGGGTGGAGAATATGCCTTTGCTTACCCATATTCCAGTTACATGAACCTTCTTCTTGTTTAGATATGTGCAGGATACAAAGCTTAGTCATCTTAAGAAACCTGCAAATAACTAGAAATATAAAACTTTTGCCAAAACTTCTGTTTGGATGGGATTTGACCTAGAGGTATGTAAGGCCCTATTAAAGTATCGGCAATTACACATTTCCCTGATAGAAGAAATGGTCCATTCACATTGACTGCTGAGGGCCGGTGTACTATGGAGTGCTCCTGAAATCACCTGTAGTCCAGCATTTTGATTAACCTCTAACTTATCGAATACCGTATGCTGTATTAATTCATATAAAAGCCTCAGCACCCTCCTGCCCAGGAGACTCCTCAAGAGACACACATAAGATATTTTTCATATTACTTTGGGTCAAACGTTCACTTCACGAATTGTAAATGTACTTATTCAAAGACTACGACTGAAGGTATTAGGATGCAACTAGGACTGGTCCAGACAGTTCCAGGTTGAATCTTCCTTCAGGACGGTCCTTTCCTCATGCCTACATCTACACTGAATATTCTGGCATATTCATTACACATCTCTTGCTATTCCATTACATTTGACAAGTCACAACATTCTGCACATCTGTCTCTTTTACTTTCCTTTTCCTCACATTTTGTCATTATTTATGGAAGGTTCACAACTAATGGCCCCCAGTACCCGGCATAGTGGGGTGCGAAGAATCTCCGGGGATCGTGTTGACTCCACCATTGGCTTGAGGGCAGACACGCCTGGTGGTAGTAATGGTTCTGCTCTTAACCTTGCGCCTCCTAATAGATCTGCTTCTTTCACTCTTCACTATTCAAACATTCGTGGGCTGAACTCTAATCTTTCGTCTGTGGAACAGCACTTGGGCTCTTTCCTCCCTAACCTCCTCCTCCTATCTGAAACCCAGTTGTCTATACATGCTTCCACTGACCCTTTCCAAATCTCCCACTATAATCTGTATACTCGTTTTCGTTCCAAAGGTGGGGTCTGTGCTTACTGCAACATTAACACCCCTACTGTGAGGCTCATGGACCTTGAATCTCCTGATTTTGATGTTCTCTGGCTAAAAGTCTATCTCTCCACTACCACTATCATCCTTTGCTTCTGCTACTGTTCTCCAAACTCCACCGAGTTTGTATCTTTCTTTGAATATCTCTCCTCGTGCCATGAGTCCTTGCTATCTTCTCACCCACATGCCGAAGTTCTCTACATTGGAGACTTCAATGTACACCACAGTGAGTGGCTTCATTCTTCTCACACTGATGTGGGAGGAAGCAAGGCTCTTGCTTTCTCTATTACTCATGATCTGGAGCAAATTATTAAACATCCTACTCGTGTTCCTGATCGTCACGAACAAGCTGCTAACATTCTTGACCTTTTTTTACTTCTAACCCTTCTAACTACTCTTATTCCGTGCTTTCCCCTCTTGGTAAATCTGACCACTCCATGATCTCTGTCTCTTCCAATTTCGCTCCCCCACCACCAATCCCTCCTACTCAACGCCGCCTTTGGCACTTCGAGCGAACTCAATATGAAAATTTGCGTAACTTTCTCTTTGACTTTCCATGGGATGACTACTGCTTTCGGTCCCGCAACCCTGATCGGGTAGCTGTAAAAGTTGCCGAGATCATGACCGCGGGAATGGAGGCGTACATCCCCTCTTCTACAAAAACTTTCTCTCCCCCTAAACCTTGGTTTGACCGTGCCTGCTCCATGGCTATCCAGGCTAGGAATCAGGCTCACCGATCTTACCAAGCCTCTTCTTCCGATTTAACTCGCTCTGCTTTTATTATATCTAGGAATCGCTGTACAGCTCAGATTCGAAGGTCTAAGGCTTCCTTTATAAGAAGGAAAGTTGATGACCTTAACTCCTCTCCCACTGACAAATGCTTCTGGTCCTTAGCCAAAAACCTCTCCAAAAACTTCTGTAACTCAAGCTTTCCCCCTCTCATTCGTTCTGATGGTTCTATAGCTTGCTCTCCCACTGACAAAGCCACTCTCTTTGGCTCTCATTTTTCTGCCAACTCTTCCATCAACGATTCCAGCGCACCTGTTCCTCAGTCTTTTCCCCTCTCTAACCCTATGCCCTCCCTTATCCTTTCTTCACGCAAAGTTCATAAGGTTCTTCGCTCACTAAAGACAAACAAGGCATCTGGTCCCGATGGTATCCCTGCAAGGTTCCTTAAGGAGTTTGCAGATGGCCTGGATCCCGTGCTTTGCCGTCTTTTTCGCCTCATTCTGTCAACCAGTATCTATCCTTCATCTTGGAAGCATGCTCTAGTGCAACCTGTTCCTAAGAAAGGTGACCGCTCTATTCCTTCTAACTACCGACCTATTGCTCTAACCTCCTCTATTGCTAAAGTTTTCGAAACTTTGCTCAATGCTCACTTCTTGAAACGCCTTGAATCTAACTCACTTATCTCCGATCACCAGTACGGCTTCCACAAGGCAAGATCCACTGGTGATCTCCTGTCCTATCTTACTCATGTATGGTCATCTTCTCTGGGGAACTATGGGGAATCCTTTGTCGTCGCCCTTGATATCTCTAAGGCTTTTGACAGAGTCTGGCACAAGGCTCTGTTGGCCAAACTCCCTGCCTACTGCTTTACCCCTTCTTTCTGTTCTCTGATTTCCAGTTTTCTCACTGACCGTTCTATATCTGTAGTTGTTGATGGCACGACATCTAGCCCTTTCTCTGTGTCCAGTGGTGTTCCACAGGGCTCTGTTCTTTCACCTACTCTCTTCCTTCTCTTCATCAATGATCTTCTACAGTCCCCATCTTCCTCTCTTCTTCATGCCTTTGCCGATGATTCTACCCTTCACTTTTCCTCTGCCTTTTCTTCACAACCTTCATCTGTTACTCGTAATCAATCTCGTATCACTCTTTCTTCTACTCTTAACTCCGATTTGCAGAGAGTATCTGAATGGGGCACTCAAAATTTAGTTAAATTCAATGCCTCCAAGACACAGTTTCTGGCTATCTCTTTATCTTCTTCTCCTCCTGATGACCCTATTGTCTTCGAAACTAATGAAATTTACCCTCTTAACTCTATCAATATATTAGGAATCCATATAGCCTCTAACTTGTCATGGAGGAATCACATAATCCAAATTTCTAAATCTTCATCCAAAAAATTGGGGGTTTTGTTTCGTTTTCGTTATTACTTTTCCTCTTTGCAGTTACTTAAAATTTACAAAGGTCTTATCCGCCCCTGCTTAGAATACTGCTCACACATCTGGGGTGCTTCTTCCTTTACTTATCTTCTTGATAGGGTTCAATCTAAGGCAGTCAGACTCATTAATGATCCTTCTCTTACTTCTAACCTGGATTCTCTCTCTCTTCGCCGTAAGGTATCTTCCCTTTCGCTTTTCTATCGCTACTACTTTCATCGCTGCTCTGATGAGTTGGCGAGTTGCATCCCTCCTCCACTGCCGAGGCCGCGTAACACTCGCCAAGCGGCCTCATCTCACAGGTACTGTGTGGAGATTTGTAGCTCGCGGATTAGTCGGTGCAGCGACTGCTTCTTCCCATCTACCTCCAGACTCTGGAACTCTCTTCCTCCTTCTGTCTTTCCTAATTCTTATGACCTTTCATCCTTCAAAAAGCAGATCTATCGTCATCTCAGAGCCTAGTCCTCCATATCTCTGGGTCCTCTTTACTTTGACTGTTTTTTCTGTCTGTCGTTTTCCTTTGTGTGACATTACCTCATCTCTGCCTTGCCCTTAACTTTTTCTTTTCCTTCGTCTTGGTATTTTCTCGTGCCCGGGCCTTTGTTGATGAGGGCAGTTTCTGCCTATCCCGGTGTCACACTCTTAAAAAAAAAAAAAATACTTTTACTACTGCTATTGTATACCAGTAATATTTAAACAAAAGATAAAAAAAAAAGTAAAAATAAATCTGGCCTCTAGGCAATATTTATTTTTATTTAATTTTTTAATTAAATACTACCATTATACAACTGCTGTAGCTAGTAAATTTATGTACATTTAACAGTTTTGAAGTGAATCTTTGACCCGTATTAAGATGAAAAATATCCTCTGTTGCCCAGAAGATTATAAAGGTTACCTACCTATATGTGATTTAGATGCCAATAACTGTACAACTGACTTTTGATATTGGATAGCCATGTCAGAGAGCATTCAAAATACAACCTAAGAACTTGTTCGTAAGGTTTGTTGCAGTTCGTGTAGTACCCAGGAATAGTGTTGGTGATCGACCACAAGTTGCCTAGTAAAACATTGGGGACAACATTTTTCAACATTAATCTATGCACTGCAATCAACAGTCCAATCTCTGAAGGAATTGATTGCTATATGCCTGTTGGTAACTAAATCCTTATTACTGCTTCTGTAAAGATACATACATCATCAGCCAAAGTGGAATAGCTAACCCCTTCAATCTGAGATACAACACCTAGAAAAATTATGAAAAGAAGACTAAGGATCACTCTCTCTGGTACACCCGAGAAAAGATCCTTTGCATGTTTCAGAAGCATTTTAGAATTATTAATGAAAGATGAAATATCTTTTGATATAGAATATGAAAGAGCCTTTTTACTTCAGACAGGGTGTTTTGTAGTAGACAGTTAAAAGAAGTAACCATTCTATACTTTTATTCTCTTAAGATATAATTTGTCTAGTTTTGCACAGCAAGTAACAAGTCTTAGTGCTCACCTTATTTGTTATATACAGTATTATTAAAGTTATAGAATATATATCATGTTCAAAAGGGATTTGCTCCTGCTATGAAAAAGGACTAGCATATAAAATTTTTCTTATATTTGTCCATAGCCTGATTACCTTCCTTATAGCTTTGTTATCATCAATATTTTCAGCTGGGAAAACAGAAGCTAAATGCATAATATGAGTATAACTACACTCAACCTCTGAATCAGCAAACTAATAGGGAGACACCGGGGTCCGTTAAATGAGATTGTCTGTTTCTGTTTGGGGGGGGTGTCTTTAGTGGCCACAATGAAAATATGAAAGGAAAAAGAATAATACTTTTTATCAAGCACAACATCCAATATGAAAATGTAAAATACCTGTATACTGTAAATAAATCAAATTCATCATTTTAATATTAGAGAGAGAGAGAGAGAGAGAGAGAGAGAGAGAGAGAGAGAGGAGAGAGAGAGAGGAGAGAGAGAGAGAGAGAGAGAGAGAGAGAGAGAGAGAGAGAGAGAAGAGAGAGAGAGAGAGAGAGAGAGAGAGAGAGAGAGAGAGAGAGAGAGAGAGAGAGAGAGAGTTATTACTATAATTCAAAGTTTTCTTTCAGACTTTCATATAAAATAAAATATTATATATGAGGGACTTTATTATTATTATAATCATAATTATTATATTGCTATTATTTATTATTATTATTATTATTATTATTATTAGACAAACTTTTTAAATTTCTCTTTCTCTCCCTCACATATTATTTTATTATTATCATTATTATATGTATCAATGTTATTGTGATACAATGAACTGATGGTAGCCCAAAGTGCTTTTCATCTCTCTCACTTTCTATAAGCAGTGGCTCTTGTCCAATGTTGCAAACACTAAAAATTACTAAATCTTCTTCTCTAGATTTTGTCCGTTAAATTCAAAGTCCACTGAATCGAGGTCTGTTGAATAGAGGGATGAGTGTACTGTATAATAGCAACCTAATGCAATTGCTTAATTTTTATGGAAGGGAATTTAAAACTCCAAAGGTAGTTGAAGGTGTATATAAAAGAAAGATCTTGTTTTCTACATTTGGAAGTGTGGTAGGTAGAGTGTCTGGAGTTGAGAGAGGGAGTGGCTCTGTTTGGCAGGTGAAGAGATATATAGATGTGAGGTGAAACGGAAGGAAGTATCACCAAGAATAATAGTGGCTAAAATGAGACTGGGATGCGAGGTTTGGGCGTTTGTGAGTGCATATGGCCCTCGCTGTAAAAGAAGTGAGGAAGAAAGAGAATTTTGAATGAAATTGAAGGAGTGTGTGAAAGGCTTGGGAATGAATGTGAATGCGGTGTTGATGGAATATTTGAATGCTCGAGTAGGTAATGAGCCAGTGGATAGTGTAATTGAGAAGTATGGAGTACCTGGTAGGAATGTGAGTCGAGAGAAAATGATAGAAATATGTATTGAGAGAGAGATGATAAAAAATAAGGATGTGCACAATTATATGTAGGTCAGAGTAGATAATGGAAGAGTAGTGGACAGAGCATTAATGGATTATGTTGTGGTGGCAAGGAGGGTGATTGGAAGAGTATTGGGTGTAAATGTGCTGAGAAGAGCTAGTGGTGGAATATCTAATCAATAATTAGTGGAAAGTAGAGTAAGAGTGGGAGAAAAATGGAGAAATAGGAAAAGCGAAAGATAAAATTGCAGTGTTAAAGGTAATTGAACTGAATAAGAAAGAGAAAGACTGAGTATAAGGCTAGTCTGAGGAATATGTGGAATGTAGTGAAAGAGAAAGTGGAGGAGGGAGTGGAAGAAGAAGGGAGTTGTTTCAAGGAAGAAGTTATGGTGTGTGCAGAGGAGAGGCAAAGAGAGAAGCGGATGTTAGGGGGAGTAGAAGCTCTCTGAGAATTTTGAAAGGAATAAAAAGATGTTATGGAAGGAAGTGAAAAATGTGAGGCAAGGTGAGTCTGGTTGGGAGGATAGGGTGAAAGGAGCAGATGGACAATTTCTAGTAGAGGAAAGAAAGGTGAGAGAAAGATGGGTTGAGTATTTCAAGGAACTGGTTAATGAGGAAGATGATAGAGAGCCAGAGATTGTGGCTGTGGGAACTGAATGGAGAATGCCAATGTCGGGTGATGAGAATGATAGAGAAATAACAAAAAGGGAGGTACATTTGACACTGAGAGCAGTGAAAGCAGGTAAAGCATCAAGGATATATGGGTGTCATGTTGAATGCCTGTCAAAAGGTGGGGTGGCATTAGTGAAATGGATGGTTAGGTTGTTGAATGTATGTTTTAGGAAAGGGAGGTTCCCATTTGATGGGAGGAGTGAATGTGTACTTCCAGTTTATAAAGGGAAAAGAGATAAGTATGAATGTAGTAGTTTTAGAGCAATTACTTTGCCAAGTGTAGCTGGTAAGGTACATGGAAGAGTGTTAATTTAAAGAAATAGAAAATGTACGGAGAGATTTATTGAGGAAGATCAGTGGGTTCAGGAGAATAAGAGGATGTGTGGATCATGTGTTTTTGAAATTCTTAGAAACAAGTAGGGAGACTTTTTGGGCCTTTTGGACTCAAGAGAAAGCATATGAGATAGTTGACAAAGAGGTTTTGCAGAGGGTGTTGTGACTATGGAATTTGTGGAAGTTGCTGAATGCAGTGGAGAGTTTTTACATGAATAGTAGAGCATGTGTGAGAGTCAGGAATGGTATGAGTGATTAATTTGAGGTGACTTTAGGGTTACATCAAGGTTGTTTAATATCACTGGGTTTTTTATTGTGTATATGGATGGAGTGGTAAGGGAATGAAAGAGTTCACGGATGACACAGCACTGGTGGCTGATATTGAGAATGAACTGAATAATTTGGTGACTGAGTTTGTTAGGGTGTGTGAAAGAAGGAAGTTGCGAGTGAATATTGGTAAAGAGTCATGTCATGAGGAGTATCACTGTTGGTAGATTGAATGTAAGAGTGAATGGGGGTTACATAAAGAAGTTGAAAGTTTTAAGCATGTAGGCTCACATGTATCTAGGAATTGATGAGTGGATGCGAAGGTAAGTCATAAAATGATTGAAGTGAGTAAATGTCAAGGTGGGTTAAAAAGTGTGATGAGAAATAGGTATTTGGGAATGAATGCAAAATGAAGGATATATGAAGGTGTGATTGTCCCAACAGCATTGTATGGAGCTGAGACTTGCAATAAAAGAAAGGATGAAAAAACAAGTTGAATATATTAGGTACCTGAGAAGTAGGATTGGTGTATCTAGAATTGATAGAGTTAGAAATGAGGAGATCAGGCAGAGATCGTGTGTTTAAGGAAGGCTGTCGGAAGGTTAGATCAGTGTGTTGAGTCAGTTTGGACACATGGAAAGGATGAGTGAGGAAAGAATAGCAAAGAGAGTATGGAGTACAGAAGTGGATGTCATTAGGCCAAGAGGAAGACCTAGAATAATATGGATGGATGGCATGAAAAGGGCATTGGATGCACGTGGAAAGTAAGTGGAGCAGGGAAGAAAGCATGCATGATGTAGGAAGAAGTGGAGGAAGAGTGTTCATAGATGACACGGCCCAAAGGGATTTCTTACAGCCTCTAGCTCAGCGAACTGTGATGGACGAGTGTGAGGGAGTTGCTATTTGATGAAGAGGTGCGGGTAAACCAACTGTGGTTGTTGAGCCTAACTGTAGAATATCCTTGCCTGCCTACCTTGTGGGTGACCCAAGCAGAGTGGTAGAGGGGGGGTAAGTGTGGCAACCCTTTATCCCCAAGGAGCTAAGAGGAGTAGTTGAGGTATGTGTGGATCGTGGCGAATGTTCCTTGGCTCTGCTACCCCCTTACAAGGATGATGGGGCCATGTATAGTGTGTTTTTTCTACAAAATGCGCAAAAGTGTACTTAGAATGTTCATGGTTTAAGAGATAAAGCAATATATTTATGTTTTCTTCCTACCGATTGTAGCAGAAGTATACAATTTGTATGGCGAATTAATAATCTTCAACTAATTAAAGAGTTTTTAATTCTTCAAACTCACAGTGTTGCTGTTAATATTTTTCACTTGAATATTGTTCTTATGAGGTAGTGTTTTGGATTTTGTGGTTGAAGGTGATATTTAGAAGTAATTCCTGTTGTAAATTGGTCCTTAATAGCAAAATACAGATCTGAAGCGTTTCTCACCACTGGAACGTTGGCGAGGAAAATTGTCGTGTACAGTGGAGTTCCCTCTGGAAAACCTTGACCTCTCCAGATATGCATCCAGCACTAGTACTTCACCCACGTACACTCTGATAGGTGTTGCTAATCATTCAGGCACCACATATTCTGGTCATTATACTGCCTACTGCAAACATCCTTACTCCGGCTCCTGGCATGAATACAATGATTCAAGGTATGGTAATGTGTTAGCATGTTTGTGTTTAAAAGAAAAGAGATTCTGACTCCTTGCTCTTTCTCCATTACACTTATATTAGCTTTTTTATTTTCATTATTATATAAATATGTCTTATTCTGCAAGGCCGGATTGGCAACAAACGCGACTGAGTCATCAGTTCAGACCTGCCATTGTGTGAGGTTAGAAAGGGCATTCTCTTAAGAGTAATGGCTGCACTTGCCAAAACCAAAGTCCTTACAAAGAAGACACCATCCTAGCCCTTAATAGAAATGGAAGTCCATGACATAAATCAGGATCATGTTGTTTTATCCTGCAGTAGCTAGCAGGGTGGCTACATATTTATAATCACAAGGCTTCATCATCCGTACCAAGCCTCACCCTTATTATCTGATAATTTGAGGCAAGAAAAAAAAATTTGGGATGGGATTATCAGACCTTTGCTTCTAAATTCCTTTTACACTTTAATTGGCTTAAAACACAAAGTGATTATGTGGGTGGGTGGCATTCATTCTGCTTCATAACCTGAGATAATAAAAACATTACTAAGTCTTGAACTTTTTCCAGAGTGTCAAACATATCACAAGCCAGGATATGTAGTCCAGAAGCATACGTCCTCTTTTATGAAATTACACCTGGATTATCCAAGCTATAATAATTGCTGAATAGTTTGCATGGCATCTGACGTTGCATAGATGGTATTTAAAGTGAGGCTAGATGTTCAGTTTTCTGCTCAAATGTAAGACTGAGAGTGAAAATGTGAAAGCTGCAGCAGAGATATTATTTTTTTGCAGAGATACATTTTGGTTAGCAAATTAAGAACAGTATTTGATGAAACATAGTGGTTGGTGGTACATTGCGTAATAATGTAAAGATGTATTACATCACGAGACAAACCAAAGTGCACAGATTTTAAAATGATGCGGTGCTTTTGTTTATTGATATATATATATATATATATATATATATATATATATATATATATATATATATATATATATATATATATATATATATATATATATATATATATATATATATATATATATATATATATATATATAAAGTAGTAGTGATTCATTCCTATTGTTTTGTGTTTGCCTCTCGCATTATTCTCGTATTTATTGCCTCTGTGTCAGTGATTACTGTTTTCTGTAATCAGCCGTACAGAATTTGATCACATATTGCTTTTCCGAAAAAGATTTTACCAAAAATATATATTAATCAAAAAGACTTCAGGTAGGGGCTTGAGGACAAAGATTTTGCTACAGTCAAAACAAAATTCAATATTAAATACTGTATATACCTTTTGAACTACATTTTAAGAGTGCAGATATTTTACATTGTACTGGTTTTTACGATTCTGACTGTGGGAAATTTGTTACCTATGATTGCAAACTGTACGTGATACATATCTGATACCTGTTAAATTGTAGATATAGACAAACGGACATATACAGTTAGTCCCCAACTTATGATCTGCACAACTAACGATGATCCAACTTTATAACCGTCACAAAAACCTATTAATGTAAATAATGCAGTAAAGTCTCAACGAGAGGGAGAGATAGAGAGATTAAAAAGAAAATGGAAAGAGTGCTGGAACATAAACTTCCCAATACTGGTGTTACTAGTACAGATCGTAACTTGTTTTATAGTTTTTTAATCATAACACGTAATTTCACAAAGAAAATTATTATATTAAGGAAACGGCATAATTAATAAGGAATGAATAGGTTTCATAAAGGTGTATATAAATAAAAGAATAATAAACAATCTCTCAAACTATGAAAAACACTATAAAACTTATATAAATTTTATTTAAAGTATAAATAATTTATATAGAAATAAAAGCATCACAATACCTATTTAAGTAAATTATGAAATAAAGAATGTCTCTACTAGAGAGAGAGAGTGCCCGAAGGAAAACAGAGAACTCAGGAATGAAGACCTGCCAGTATACAAGGGTTACTGTTACAATGTAACAGGTTTTATATTATTATTACTGTATAAAATTATATTGCAAAGAAAATTTTGTAAATAAGTCATAAAAATAAAAATGGAATAAATGTGTGCAAAAAAAATCCAAAAATATGATTTAAAGATGATATAGTGTTCGAGTCCACTACACATCTACCATTTTCCCATTGATTTAATGCCCCAACTTATGACTGGTTAGTCAGAACTGAACGTGGTCATGAGTAGGGAACTGCCTGTAATAGTTATGTTTTAGTATTACTGAATACTGTACAAAATATCTGCAAACGTGAATTATAAATATACTCCATATAAACTCAAAACTGGTACAGTATATATTAAATAATTTTACTGCATATAATGTTACAGTCTTGAAAATACTGTATTCATTGATACAGTTAAGGTAGAGATACTGGTTAATGTGGAAATTGTACAACAGCTTTATCATATGATTTCATTACTAAGACACCTTGCTGTCTTAAGCGATGAATGGCATCTTAGAAATAAAAATTACAGTTTTGCATGAAAATTTGTTAGTTAATTTAGAAATAACTCTTAACTCAGGCAGTAAGACAACTTCTGGGAATGTACCCAGAGTAACTGAGAAAAAGTGCGTTTAACTCTTACGTCTATGAGATCATAAAAACTTGCTTTTTTTGTGCACAATCAATTGTTTGTTTTATAAGAGAAGTACAAGATGCACATGTTATGACTGTCTAGTTGAAATATACTTCCAGAGGGAGTTTTTTAGCAGCAGCTAAAATGACATATTGTAATGCATACTAGTGTTCCTTCACTGATAAACTGCTATGCAATATAAAAAAACTTTTGGTATTTATAATGTTTAAATAAGAAAATGACATATTATGATAGTGGTAACAGGGTGGCTGTTTATAGTTAATCATCATAGATCTTTAGTAAAAATACCATAGGCTATAACTGTTGCACTACCATACATTCTCTATGCACTGGGTCACACATTACATTGTCATATGTATAAATGAATAAGAGATCTTAAAAATGTAATATGATATTGAAAGGAAAACCCCACACCATCATAGGAGATATTTTCTTTCATTTCAAAGAGAGAGAACATAAAAGGAGGAAAATATGTACATTTTTCTTTAATGAAATTTCCAACCATGTACAATAATGGTATTGCAAGTGACAAGAACTTCTATTATGTTAAAGAGATGTGTTCTTTTGCTATTTTTTTTTCCGTTTTCTAATGCAGGCACTTCCAGTCGTGTTATAGACAGCCCTAGTGTAGAAAGTCAAACCAGGGTTTTTAAAGTATATTACATTATAATACTATAGATTTTGAATCATAATTCATATTTCTATAAATAAAAAACTAGGACTTCATTGAATCTAACTGATAAATGACCAAAAGTCCATTGACAGTAATAAATGGTGACCTTATTCGTATAAGATAGCAAAGTGACCCTTAGATATTTTTGTAGCCATAATATATAGAGGACTTGTAATATGGAATGTTTATGATATGTGCCATGGTAAGAGGCTTATCATTCCAGAAAGAGAAGGAAAAAGTGGCTTTTTAAATCTACTGCCTTATTCAGTGGCTTTATAATATTCGACCTCAAGTACAAAATGGTCTTTTTTTGTAAAATAGTTTCACCACACACAACATCTATTTTGAATGTGCTGAATGCTCATCGTTCATTGTATTAGCTTTAGTATCTTGATGTCTTCGGTTTATAGCCATGTAGTGATTTCTCAATATTTAATATCTGGAGGAATGCTCAAGAACACACAGTGTAGAAAGAAATCGTTTGGTATCTTTCTATACTGCCTTATTTTTGCATATATGTATGGGCAATAGTGGTAGACGGAATTTCACAAGCTTTTCTTATATTCTTATTCACAGAGTATAGTATACTTTCCGGAGCATACTCTGGTATTCCTATTGTTTTCAGTAAATTTCATATTATAGTGTTAAATCTATGATACATTCAACGTTTATATATTGGGAGATGACATCTAGTTGTCATTATGTGCAAGAGAAATCGAAAATATTTCACAATTGAATCCCCACTAACTGGAAATGGGGAAATAGTAATGGACAGACACTGAATTAACATACAGTGTATATGGAATAATATGTTTTAAGTTAAGATTTAAATTAATTCATCCAAAAGACTAAGATGAAGTTCTAATGAATGACAGACACCAACATTAATGTATGTTTGCGCTATAGATTTATGTTCATGTTTGCATTCATTGTAAAAACACATTAGATATGATATTTTATTATTGTGCAGATAGGGAGGTAAAATTTACAAGGTAGTTTTTTTTTTTATAGAAGCTCTCCACATAAATGCTAGTGTGAGCCATTGAAGCTTCATGCTGGATTTGTATTGAATACTGAAATGATGCTGCGCTTCCTTTGCCTTAACCTCAACTCTGAGTGAAAACAGAGTAGATTATCAAATTCCTATCGCACATGAAGTCATGGTATAGTGCGTTCAATACAAGCAGATATGTGAGCTCCCTCCTCCCTGTATAGCCTGCCTTCATATAAATAGTATTTTTTTTAGTAAAATAATATAAGCATATAATATTTATATGACTGTTAAAGGAAATGAATTCCTACTGGTTGCATAGTCACTGAAGTTATTGTGGGTTACATCATCACTTAATATATTGGAAAAAAAAAAAAAAAGTTTCATCAAATAAGCCATAGCTACCATGTAGCTGCATTATAAACTTTCACATACATAGTCGTCTATGTATGCAAGACACCAACATAGTTATTATAGATATGCTAATTATTTATTGTATATATACATAACCATATTTGTAACATTTGGTTATGTTTATATGATGAAATGTACATATTGTATGCTGCTTCCTGTCCTATCACTAGAAATATTATTTCAAATCTGAAATGTGTAGATATTTTAACTATAATTTGAAATGAGTTATGATATGCATCTCTGCTTGAGTTTTAACTGCTGTAGTCCTTTATATCACTCAGAACTTTTCACTGCACCAGGGAAGTTCATAGATTAGAAATATCACCCTCTGATAATGAGAAAATAAATCTTTATTAAGGATGCTGACACATTCATTACCCATAGTTGCCATGTTAATAAAACGCGATGGTTCAGAGGTCTTGGTCATTGTGAAAGGAAAAAATGCAGGTGAAGGATTTGAATTCTTTCCTTCATAATTAGTTAAAGTTCCTGCTAGCATTTTTCTCTCTTTATAAACTGCATGCTATACTAAATATATTTTGAAAAGAATAACAATACTGCTGGACTTTGTTATTTCTTTGTATGATAGAGGTTAAAAATGTTGATCACTGGAAAAATATTAATCTTTCAATCGATACCTTTTTTTAAACAAAGCATTATGTCCCACTATTGCCAGTAGGCTAATAACAATTTTAACAAAATCCTGGAGTAGCTAGGATTTTGCATACCCTATCCATCATGGCCTTTCTTTTTCCTTAAAGAGAGTTCATCTTATCAACAAAACAGTTAAAATCCTTAGGTCCTTATTGTGCATAAGATCAACAAAACAGTTAAAATCCTTAGGTCCTTATTGCACATAAGATATGATCAAGAATAAAATAAACATCCTCATATAAAAAAAAAAGGAAAACATGAGGAGGACTGAAAAAAAGAAGGGAATGAGGGAAATCTAACTTTTAAAATGGATGACAGCAAGAGGTGTGTGTGTGTAAAAAAAAAAAATCCCTAAAAGAAGGTGGTCTATGATAAACCCTAACTTTAAAATGGTTATTTTCAACAGACGAGCTCACAGCGCTCCATTATAATTGAAAATTTATTACTGTTTAATAATGAACATGAAGGTAGGCATACGGATGCTTATACCTGAGGCAAAGCTCTCGCTGATAGCTTGAAAAATTATCTCCAATTTCCATTGGTATGTTCATTATACATGCTGAGTTGGTAGGGGTTCCAGAACAACAGACTCCACTAACATCTGTTTCACTACCCAGACAGGAATTAGTGGAAGCCTTACATTTTCTCCAGGAAATTATGAGGACTCAAACCAAGCTTCAATACACAAATCTTTAATCCAGCAAGCCACTGCAGATCTTCCCTGGATATTCATGAAATACCCAAAGCAAGACTTAGCTATTATACTGGTTATGTATAACCAAAATAACATACATAATACAAGCTAGAAATACACCCAGGATCAATAGTAATTTATACTTAGTACTATGGAAGAACCTACCGTAAAAAGTGAGCACTAAAAATTGCAAAGCTCACCAACAGCCACTGCAGCAGGCATGAAGACATAAAATGCTGGCTAAGAAATGCTCTTGAGTGAAGATACATACAAAGGCACCAAAAAATCTCATACATACAAAGTAGGTACTATAAGCCTCTTGCCGATGGAAAACTCTACAAGGCAAAAGCATGGGATGTGATGACTACGCAGGTGCCTTAATAAAGAATAAATCAACAAAAACTGCAGAGCAAATCACAGTTGGGTGCAATTTGTTCTTTAGCAAAATTGTGTTCCAAATTGGCTGCAGATTAATATCATTGTAGATTACTGGATATATCACTAGTTCCCGCTCAGGGTCCTAAGCTCGACTCTCCATAGTGGCCAAAATAGGTTCTCTCTCTGCCAAAATCATTTGGCAATAAGGATAGTGGCAGTCTTCATGTAGCAGCCCATCTCAACTCAGAAGGCCCAATGATTGCATCAATTATTATAAGATATCTAAAGTGAATCAGAATATTGCAACTCCCATTCATTTTTTAAACAACAAAATCTTTCTGTGATAACAGGAATATTTAAGTATGGAGACATATTTACATATTCATTCATATTTCAATATCAAGGACATTACAATACAAGGCAGGAATGCAACTAAGAGGAACTGGAAAGAGCAAAGAATAAAACTGCATACAAGTATAGTACATATCTTGAAATTCCATGAAGGTCCCAAAGCGATGTTTTTAGACAAAGGTGAGTTGACACAGTCATAAGCCCAGGAATGAAGGTATAGTAACACAATATCAAAAGATCCTTTTCAAGCTTTGCTGTTAAATGTTGCCCTTCAAGATTTTCCTGGGGTCTCCTCAGTGTAAAAGAGGCATAGCAGACAATACGAAAATTGCCTCAACAATGCAGATGGAATACGTGATCAAAGTATAAGGTTGAAAATTACTATATAAACAAGAAGACTGAAACCTCCAAAAAGATAATTTTCCAAATATATATTATGATTAATTTATACTCAGACATACGTCATTCCATGTCATAGACTGTCACTGTGTTTTGCAGTATTATGAATCACACTGTGAATTCTAGGTAGTTAAAAAAGTGGGGAAGCAATATATGTCATATGTTCAAAGGCTTAAGAAAAGTGGCACTATTAGTTTCTTTTCCCAGGAGGGGAACTTGATTCTAGGTTTTGTAATCCTCACTAACTTTGGTCAAAAATCAGAGCACCATCATATTAAAATTTATTTTACTAACACTGCCTCCATTCCCTTAAGCTAAAAGAATGACCAAGTCTGTGCACAAGGGGCAGGGTTCCTTGAAAACTACAGTGAAAAGGCATTACACTTCTACGAAGTATCCATTTCACTCAGATATAAGGAGAAAACATATATAATTGAATATGCAAGTTATAAGAACTTTTAGTCTTATCTGTTTGATAAAAATTGACATAAAAATTCAATTTTAAAATATAATATTGGAATAAAAATACAGCATCAAACTGAAAAGGAAGAAAAATATCTCAATGGTAAGTGATATACAGTATTACACAATGTCTATGAAACTCTAAGACACAACACACTACATATATGAAGAAAATTAAATACAGTTTTACATTAGGATAACACAGGATATGAAAAACCATATTATAAAAATAGAAACACTGTTAAAAGAAAAAAATGAGGTTTATAAAAGGTTTTGCAACGTAGGATACGTTATGTAAACTTAATTGTTTAGGTGCTATTTGACTAAGTGAACTAATGCTGGAGAGTATGGGTTTAAGAAAAGTAGAGATATATGTTTAAATGCTGCATTTTGAAGCAAAATTTATCTTGTGACGGTGAAAGGCAGACTGGCTGGGTCATAGTAGCAACAAAGAAAGATAAAGTATATGGAGGTAAGATATTAAGGAGGGGGAAAGACTGAAAAAGGTAAACACAGGATGTGTTAATACTGAGCGAATCAAAGCTATAATGGTAAGCTTTTCTGGTGAATGGGTGTGTGCTTTGTCTCTACCACCCCCCTTGCAAGGGTGATTACAGCCTTGACTCTATATAGACAGAGACATATAAAAAGAAATAAAACATCTTTGTGTTAAATAAGAATTTCCGCAATACTGTTACGAAGATCCTCTTCAGTGTATATCAACAATAACACTTTTGTAGTCTCCACAAATTTATAAATTCTGGCAAAAATATGCACTCTAAGAATCAAAGACTATTACTTTCATAGTGTACTCAATGCCAAAGCCTTATAAAAAAAATCTCCAATATAATTTCCACTAAATGCAGCAAAAATATGGTTTAAGAAAATTCTTGAAATGTGCAGGATAGCAAATAAAAATACATGTTTTAATTACCATATTATATAAAGATGCTTTTGCACCATCTTCAATACCAAAATAAATGAGAGGGTTCTCCTATATAATTTTCATAAATATAGTTAATCTGTGCACTGTAAGAAATAAGTTACATTCAAATTCAAAACATATTATTTAATGATCTCAGGACATTATTATATAGCACAAATTTAAGAGAGAATCGTTTGAGTAGTAGCTCTGATCATAAAAAGAACATTATAATATACATACCCTAATCCAGGCTGTGACAAAGGTACAGTATTATCATTAGTAATGATTAAAAAATAACCCCTTAACATACGCAGTTCCCTTCATTCTCGTGAATCAGACGTCAGGTGTTGCTCATGGCTAGCATGGTGTTGACCTCCCAAATAATCTTTCGTAATTGCTCTATTATTTCTTTCATGTATCTTGCTTTAAGGTACAATTGCTGCAAAAAAAAAAAAAAAAAAAATTCTATATAACAATGTAGGTAGTGCACTTACATCAATTACAAGTTACAGATCAAGTACTGAAAAACTACTAAATCACCTTCATTTGAAGACATCCCATCATGTATTGTAAAGCTAGCAAGCTGCTACATTTATAACATGAAAAGTAAGGAAGCAGGTCACTGTTATACACTCTCCTTACCTTTTCTACCTCTTATTATTTTTGAACTGCAGGTATGTCATCTTTATCCCTAGCAAAGCTCAAACTCATGAATGTATTGCTTCACCATAACCTCATACATCTAATGTATACTGATACTCTACTGCATTAACAGGGGCTACTATACCAGAAATGTTGCTACCCTCTACTTCATTTCCCCCCAAGTGGCTTTGATGATGACGAGCCACTTGAAGAAAACACTCAAAATCTCCCCAGGTATTATACTAGCCAGTGTGCACAGAGCTTCTTAACTTGAACATAATTTGAAAAAAAAAAAAAAAACAATTAAAGGAGGGATTGCAGCTCAAACAGTCTCTTAACATATTGGTTGTCTCCAAGGATTCTATAATAACATATAACTTTACTGATATTTATGCACTACCAAGAATTATTTATAACTTGACTCCTGTTATCAGACTGAGGGAATAATACTACTGCATGAAGAGGAAACGACTGACTAGGAAAAGATCTAGTCTTGCTTTCTCAGTTCTTTCTGTTAAGATGATTGGGAGAAACCTTGCTAGCAAAATCATCTTACTCAATATATGCCAATGGCCAGGCTACTCAAAAAACTTGGCATATTAAAACTGAGCCAATTTTCTAATTGGAGATATTTCAAAATTTTTCAGCACAAAAGAAAGCCCTAAAGACATCCTAATTGCTACTTATATCAATTTTCTTCAAGTACTCCAGCAACATAAATCTAAATTATATGCCATTATTTCACTAGCATCTGCCTGACTCCAGCTATTTAAAGCTCTCATTTTTTTTCCTAAACTCTCTTATAATGAAGGGGATACTTAGCCCTCATTCCTTGTAGTGATCTATGTAAACTTCATTTGCTGTTCCGGAGTAAGCCCACTATCGGGTAAATAGTGCTGACTAAGACTTGGAATAGGCTTATCATTAGGATACTGCAATACAGTGACCATGGAAACAAAGGAGCATAACAAAATCATTCCTAAATTCAACTATTACACACCTCACTCAGGTAAAATATATATCTTACTTATATATCTCAGGTTTCTCTAAAAATAAAGAAAACATACTGCTACATACATCTTATAAGTCTTACGAACAGGGGGATAAAAAAAGCTGTTACATACCTTAATGATGTTTCTAGAACAACAGAATACAGTACAATGAAATATTACAAACCTCTCTAAGGTCTCTAGCTTCTTCAACTAGATGTCGATGATTATCGCTGATTTTTTTCTGGTCAGCTCTGTTGTCACCTTCTTCTTTATAAGGAATCAAACTCTGTTAAAAAAAATGGCAGTACAGTATACTCATTTGAGAGATGTATAAGTTAAAAAAAAATTTATTATTACAGACGCTCCCCAACATACGAATGAGTTATTTTCTGAATAGACGTTCGTAAGTAGATTTTTTTGTAAGTTGATGGTTGGTATCGAGAGAGAGAGAGAGAGAGAGAGAGAGAGAGAGAGAGAGAGAGAGAGAGAGAGAGAGAGAGAGAGAGAGAGAGAGAGAGAGAGAGAGAGAGAGAGAGAGAGAGAGAGAGAGCGAGAGCGAGAGCGAGAGCGAGAGAGAGAGAGAGAGAGAGAGAGAGAGAGAGAGAGAGAGAGAGAGAGAGAGAGAGAGAGAGTCAAAGTCAAAGTCAAAAATTTTATTCCATCAAAAATGGCTATTACATGATAATTAATCTAATTACAAATTACAATGTAAAATGTCAAAATAAAACAAATGAAATTTGCAAAGCACAAAATCAAAATATTTACACATTAAAATAAGCATACATACACTTCGTCTACCCAATGGGAGGATAATAATGAGACTAAAATCACTTATTAAGTAGGTGATTTAAAAGATGAGATTTAAGTGAGGGTAATGTTTGGCAGCTTCTTAAGTTTGCGGGTAAAGAGTTCCAAAGTCTCGGGCCCATTACATTTAAGGCTCTTGCCCCAATATCAGTGGAAGTTCTGGGCACGTAAAAAGAATTCTGATATCTGGTGTTGACGTTATTGATACGCACTTGATTAACTGTTGGCAATGAGAAGAGCCATTCCGGTAATATTCCATGATTTATTTTAAAAACTAAAAGACAGATATTATATATGAACTTCATGTCCATCCTTAGCCAACCCAATCTCTCAAAGAGGGGAGTCACGTGATCATATTTATGCACCCCCCCTATGGCAACTCTTGCAGCAAAATTCTGGAGCCTTTTCACTCGTAACATCTGGGTCTTAGTCGTGGAACCCCAAACACTCAGACAGTAGTTGAGAATACTTAAAATTAATGTTTGTACTACAATTACCCTACAATCAGGCTCGAATCTTTCACAGACTCTGTTCAAGTAAATAAGGGTCCCGTTCACTTTTTTATGTAGTTCATCGATATGAAAATTAAATGTCATGGTACTGTCCATAATAACTCCTAGATTTTTAACCTTATTAGATGGGAAGAGTGAAACATTGTTGAAATTTATACTGATGTTCTCAGGAATGCGGGACAGGTATTGATTTGATCCAAAAATAACAAATTTAGTTTTATTTTCGTTCAGTAAAAGACCATTACTGTTAAAATAACTTTTGGCACAGTTTAATATATCTTCAGCCCTTTTTAAGATTTCAGGAATTCTATCAATGTCACCAGTAAGCATAATCTGGGTGTCATCAGCATACATAACAAGTAGGCAATCTCTTATAAATTGAGGTAAATCATTAACATATATTAGGAAAAGCAGAGGACCCAAAATTGAACCCTGAGGAACGCCAAAACTGATATCTAAAGAAGAAGAGAGAGTCGAGCCCATTCGAACTGATTGAATTCGATCTTTCAGATAATTTTCGAACCAAAATGAGTCAACATGAACTTTGGAAAGTTTTCTCATTAGAATTTGATGGTGTACACTGTCAAATGCTTTAGACAAATCTAACAATAATAAAAGTGATATTTTCTTATTTTCAATATTACTATAAATTTTATCAGTAATTTTAAGTAGGGCCGTCTCGGTCGAAAGTTTAGGCCGAAAACCGTGTTGTTCTTCACATAATAGACAATTTGATTCAAGGAAATTTATTAACTGGGTGGCAACTACCTTCTCAAGTATTTTAGACAGAATGCTGAGAAGAGAGATTGGCCTATAATTTTCAACATTATTAGTATCTCCACTCTTAAAAACGGGGATGATATAGGGATGCTTCCAGAGGTTAGGATAAATGCCTGTAACAATGGATGTATTAACAATGACTAAAATGAAAAATACTGTAACTGGCAATGAGTCAATTAGGAAGCGAAGTTGTATCCCATCGGAACCACAAGAGTTTGTTGGTTTGAGGTTCTTTATGATAAGAATAAGTGTGACTAAATCGATTGGGTGCGGTCTAAAATTATTGATAATATTTCTTTCAGCTGGAGGCTGGCAATTATGTGGTTGATTAATAATCAAGTCATTATTATCTTGGGACTTTTCATATGTGGACTTACCTATTTCAGCAAAATACTTATTAAAATCATTCACTCGCTTTTCCACATTATCACTGGGAAGGTCAGAATTTTCTAAGATTTCCTTATTTGCAGGAATTATTCTTTTTATAACATTCCAAGTTCCTTTGATATTTCCCCTATACTTGGAAAATTCTTCCCTGAAATGATTTTTCTTCTTTTCGGACAACATTGTTTTAGTAAGGTTTCTTTCTCTTCTATAGGCTCTTTCCATCTCGGAGTTTTGTCTATCAGATTTAAATTGCCTTAGGAGGTCATCTCTCCTTTTCATTTGCTCTTTTAACTGAGAGTCAATCCACGGGGCAGGAGGGCGTGTCATGACTTTGGTTGTAAGAGGGGCACATTCATTTAAACATCTCGTAAAAACATCAGTAAAAGTAGAAACTTGATAATTTACACAATCTGTAGTTAGTATTGAATTTAAAATGTTGTATTCATTAAGAAGAGTGTCGCAGAAACAATTTTGAGAATAATTCTCAAGAGATCGGAAAGTTTTAACAATTGGCGGTCTCTTTTCCTTCCTGACATTAACTGTAGCTATTAGAAGCTCGTGGTCTCCTACAGGACAAGGTAAGACATCGTGGTGAACTATAAAACTAGGTGTATTGGTAATTATAAGATCAATTAGGCTGGAGGAATTAGCGGTGATACGGGTTGCTTTATTCACAAGCTGATTTAAGTGGAGGGATTGAATTAATTTCCCCATTTTATTATTAGGAAGAAGGAGATTATCATTGAAGTCGCCTATAATAATGAGAGGTTTGCTCCTCAAACAGACTGACCGAAATACCTCGGAGATGTAATCAAAGGTGTCGTTGAGTGCATGAGGGTGTCTTTATACACATCCCAGGATGAATGAAGGGAATTTCCTACTCTGAACAGTCAACCAAATGTCTTCGAGATGAGGAGGTCGCTCGACTTCAGGGGTCTTTAATAGGGAGACCGTTAGATGATTTCTTACATACACCCCCACACCCCCACCCCTACCGCCATCAAATCGATAAAAAGAATACTCAGGTATAGCAACAAAACCAGACTGCATATTGTATAGGAGCCAAGTTTCACAAACACACATTATATCCACGTTATTTTCTCTGATCATTAGTCCAATATTGTCGAAATTACCCAAAAGTGATTGTGCATTGATGTGTTGTATATTTATGAAATGTTTCAATAAGCCTGTATTACAATGTGATTGCTATATATTTAAGGGACATAATCTTGTTTTATGGCCATGTTCACGGCAGTGACCACATTTAAGTCTATAGTTAAACCAACAGTGGGAAAGATCATGGTTTATTTCCCCACAGTTTGAACAGGGCTGTCGACGACTGTAGAGGTGCTGCAATTTCTCCCTCGCCCGGGGACGCTGGGGGTAGCGCCGTGGTTGGTCGAGATCGTAAAGACTGTGATTCATCCTCGAGTCTCGTCTCCATCCTCGAATACCAGGTGGGATTTGACGATTCTGATGACGAAAATCCCGGGTATGACGTCCATCC
>JAXCGZ010023576.1:0-2500 GCA_037179515.1 Halocaridina rubra
GCCATACTTCCACTGACCCATTTTAAATCTCTCACTATGACCGGTATTCTCGTTTTCGTTCCAAAGGTAGGGTTTGTACCAACTACAACACTAACATTCCTATTGCATGGTTCATGGACTTTTAATCTCCTGACTTTGATGTTCACAGGCCGAAGATCTATCTCTTCGCTCCCATATATTCTTTTGTTCCTGTTACTTTTATCCAAACTCCATTGACTTTGTGTCTTTCTTTGAATATCATTCCTCTTGCCATGAGTCCTTGCAATCTTCTCATACAGATGGCAAAGTTCTCTGTATTAGAGATTTCAATGTGCACAACAGAGAGTGGCTTAATTTTTCTCACACTGATGTGGGAGAAGGTGAGGTCCTTGCTTTTTCTATTACGCAAGATCTGGAGCAAATAATCAAACATCACACTCATTTTCCCGCTTGACACCACCAAGTAGACAACACTCTTGACCAATTCCTTACTTCTAATCCTTCAAATTACTCTTATTCTGTGCTTTCCCCTCCTGGCAAGTCTGACCACTCTGTGATCTCAGTCTCTTCCATTTTTGTTCCCCTTTCACTAATCGCTCTAGCTCGGCGGCTCCTATGGCACTTTGAGCGTATCTAACGTGAAGATTTGCTTAACTTCCTCTTTGACTTCCCCAAGGATGACTACTACTTTCTATCCTGCAACCCTGATCAGGTAGCCCAAACAGTTGCCGAGATCATATCCTCAGGAATGTAGGCGTACATCCCCTCCCCTACAAAAATTTTTCTTCCCTTAATCCTTGGTTTGACAGTGCCCACTCCATAGCTATTCTGGCTAGGAACCGGGCACACCGGTCGCATCAAGCCAGTCCTTCTGATTTAAATTGCTATGCTTTTATTGTAGCTAGGAATCATTGTATTACTCAAATTTGAAGATCTAAGGCTTCCTTTATAAGAAAAAAAAGTGATGACTCTAACTCCTCTCCCGCTGACAACTGTTTCTGGTCCTTAGACAAAAACTTCTGTATGTCATGCTTTTCCCCATCTCATTCGTTCTAGTGGCTCTATAGCTTGCTTTCCCACTGACAAGGCCACTCTCTTTGACTCTCATTTTTCTGCCAACTGTTTTGTAAAAGATTCCAGTGCACCTGTTCCTCAATCTTTACCCCTCTCTATCCCTATGCCTCTCTTATCCTTTCTTCACCCAAAGTTCATAAGGGTCTTCACTCGTTAAAGACGAACATGGCATCTGGTTCTGATGGTTTCCCTGCAAGATTCCTTAAGGAGTATGCAGATGAACTGACTCCCTTGCTATGCCGTCTCTTTCACCTCATTTTTTTTAACCAGAATCTATACATATCTTGGAAGCATGCTTTTGTGCAACCTGTTCCTAAGAAGGGTGACCGCTCTATTCCTTCAAACTACCGACCTATTGCCCTAACCACTTCAATTGCTAAAGTTTTCGAAACTTTGCTCAATGCTCACTTTTTGAAACACCTTGAATCTAACTCACTTATCTCCGATTACCAATACGGCTTCTGCAAGGCAAGATCCACTGGTGTCCTCCTTTCTTATATTACTCATGTATGGTCATCTTCTCTGAGGAACTATGGGGAATCCTTTGTCAGCAGCCTTGATATCCCTAAGGCTTTTGACAGAGTCTGTCACAAGGCTCTGTTGGCCAAACTCCTCGCCTATGGCTTTACCCCTTCCCTCAGTTCTCTGATTTCCAGTTTTCTTTCCGTCCATTTTATATCTGTGGTTGTTGACGGGTCAACATCTAGCCCATTCCCTGTTACCAGTGGTGTTCCATAGGGCTCTGCTCTTTCACCTATTCTGTTCCTTCTCTGCATCAATAATCTTCTACAATCCTCATCTTCCTCTCTACTTCATGCCTTTGCCGACAATTCTACCTTTCATTTTTCCTCTGCCTTTTCAGCACAACCTTCATATGCTACTCGTAATCAGTCCTGCATCACACTTTCTTCTACTCTCAAGTCCGATATGCAGATGGTATCTGAGTGGGGCACTCAAAATTTAGTTAGATTTTATGCCTCCAAGAGACAGTTTCCTGCTATCTCTTTAGCTTCTTCTCCTCTTGACAGCTCTATTGTCTTTGAAACTAACGAAATTTGCCCTCTTAATTCTATCAACATATTAGGAATTCATAGAGTCTCGAACTTTTCTCAAAAGAATCACATGATCTAAGTTTCTAAATTTGCATCCAAAAAACTGGGGATTCTGTTTCGTTTTCGTCATTGCCGTTTCTCTTTACAGTTTCTTAAAATTTATAAGGGTCTTATCTATCCCTGCTTAGAGTAATGCTCACACATCTTGGGTGATTCTTCTTATATCTATCTCCTTTAAAAGGTTGAATCTAAGCAGTCAAGCTCGTTAATGATCCTTCTCCTACTTCTGATATTGATTCTCTTTCTCTATGCCGTATGGTATCATACCTTTCTCTCTTGTATCGCTACTACTTCCATCACTGCTTTGATGAGTTGATTAGTTACATCTCTCTCCG
>JAXCGZ010023576.1:20000-22500 GCA_037179515.1 Halocaridina rubra
GCTTTATGAACATCTAAATCCATCAGCGCTTTGCATACCTCTGTGGCTGTAAGGTTGATGTTCTCTAATACCGGCCCTTGAGCTTCTATCACTGCAATCTGAGGGGGTGGGGTATTTTCTACTGTAAATACTGACTGAAACTCCTTGTTCAATTCTTTGCAGATCTCTTCGTCCGTCTCAGTGATGCTTCCATCCGCTCTCTTTAGCCTTAAAACCTGTTCTTTTACCTTCAGTTTTCCTCTGATAAAGCTGTGGAAAAGCTTGGGATTTTCTTTAGCCTTCCTGGTGATGTCCCTCTCATAATCTTTCTCTGCCTCTCTCCTTTTACTTAGGTAGTCATTTCTTGCTCTTTTGTAGGTTTGCCAGGCATTTATGTTTTTTCTCCTCCTATACCTTTTCCAGCATTTGTCTCTCCACTCCTTAGCTCTTTTACACCCATTATCGAACCATTTCTCTCTGGCATGAATTACACCTACTTTGGTGACAGGTATGCAGCAATCTACTATCTTCCCATATTTCTCACAAAAGATGTCATACATTTCTTGTACAGATTTGTTGTAAAATAAGGTTCTCCAGTCAATAACTGCAAAAAGCTCATTCAATTTGATGTAATCTCCTTTCTGATAGTTCCTCCTCATGTCCTCAGTGCCTCTACTCTCAGGAAGAATGTCTTCAATGATATACTCCATCAACAACACACAGTGGTCACTCTTTCCAATTGGTGGTTCATACTCAATATTTTCAATATCCAACACATTATCTGTGAACACCAGATCAAGTAGTGATGGCTCATCCCCACCCCTGGCTCTTGTTGGTTCCATTACATGTTGGTGTAGGAAATTCCCTTGTACGCAATCTAGGAATCTTGCCCCAAAGGAGTCCTCACCACTGTGTGGGTCAAGATTTATCCAATCTATCTCTTTATGATTAAAGTCTCCCATAATCAAAATCCTACATTTTTTCTCCCGCGCCATGTTAACAACTGAGTTTATGACTTCAATCGTACATATATGACTTTCCTCATAAATTTCAAGCCTATTTTGGTTCCTTGGTGGGTTGTATACAACTGTTATTATAATGCTCTCTGACTCAGTATTTATGCGAGCAACAAGAAATTCCCTGAACTCACTTTCTATAGCCAAGTTTATCTCTTCAACTTGAATCCTCTCACTTATGAGCAGTGCTATCCCTCCACCAGTCCTCTCAGATCTTTCGACCCTTAGTATTCTGAAGCCCTTAGGAAAAACTGTGACACTGTTTATGTCCTCACTCAACTTAGTCTCTGTAATTGCTACTATATCTGCCTTACTGTTGTGAATCCTATCTTTTAATTCTACTGCCTTACCAGCTAATCCATCAGCATTTGTGTATAACAATCTTAATGAGGCCCCATCCCCTGATCTTCTGTCATTATCTTCTTTATCTCCCCTTTGTCTGGAAGTATTCCGTAACGAAAATTTTTCTTCTCTTCTTCATTTCTTTCATCATTTAACCTTCTTGCCTCTTGCAACAAGTTTTTGATCTTTCCCATCTCTTCCTGTGTTCTGTATCGTCTAATGAACACTTCTTTGCATTCTTGAAGGTCTTTTAGACTTTTTTTTCTCAACAATATTTCCCTACATGTCTCCCCTCTCTCAAAGGCTACTTTTGTTGGTCTCGGCTTTCCTTCCCTTGAATATTTACCTAGTTGGTGTATGTTTACAATATCCTCAGGACCACATACTACTCCAAGCTTTCTTATCAGGTCTACAACGTTAGCTTAATTTTCTTCAAGTCTCCCCTGCCATGTTGGCTCCTGGGATTCACTTATGCCTGAGATTACCACTGTCTTCTCCTTATCAAGTGCCTGTCTGATGAGTGGGTTTGCCCTTTCCATCACAACGTCTTTCATTTTTTCGATTACTGTCTCTTTATAGTCAACTGTTTGTATGTTTTCCAGTGCCACCACCTTTACAGCCTCTTTTACTGCCACATTCCCCTTTAGTGCATCAGCAAAGGACGTTTTCATGGCATCATTTTCCATATTCAGCTCCTGGAACTCTTTTCTGAACTGTTCAATGTTTTCCTTAATCTGAACATTCCAAGCAGCAATCTCGTCTCTCTCAGAAGATAGCAGTGAACTAACATCTAATTCCTTTAGGTTGTCATTTAGCTGTTTGTTTTTATCTTCTTGATTAGAAATTCTAGATTCTAGTTGACTCTTTTCCCCTTCCAGCTTCTTTATTCTTTTTTCTAGTTCCTTTCTCTCCTGCCCTTGTGCTTTATTTGCTTCCTCCAAAGATCTTATTTGTTCTCTGAGTGTTTCATTCTCTTTCATTTCTCCATCCATATTCCGAATTTTATCATCAAGGCTTGTAACCATTTCCTCTAACTTCTTGATTCTCTGTTTAAGTCCTCTGATGACTACCCCTTCTCCCGACCCATGGGTGGGAGAGGTTTGGGACAGAGATGGCTTCATTTTTTATGTTCTCCCTCTCGCAGAATATAGAAAGAAGACGAG
>JAXCGZ010023577.1:0-2500 GCA_037179515.1 Halocaridina rubra
AAATGGAAATCTTAATCTTGAGGAAGGAATCTCTTTTGAAAATGTTTGATCGTCTGATTTTTAATGGTGCGTAAAGAAATGATAAGAGAATCGTCCCCCAGAATGGAACCTCTTAATCTTGGAATAAGATTTCTTGATCCTGCTTAACGAGTAAGATATCTTTCTCTTGAAGGTGGATATCGTAGTCTGGCTTCTGGATTAAGATATTTATAATTCCCCTTGAGTAAGATATCTTAAGCCATCTTTTAGAATAAGTTATCTGTCTTTCTCTTGGAGTAAGATATCTCAAATCCTACTTTTAGAATAAGATATCTATCTCTCTTTTTGAGAAAGATATCTTCATCTTGCTCATTGGGTAAGTTATTTATCTCTCTAGCATCCATAATTGCAAATAAAATAAGGGCACATCTAGAATTAAACAGACTGATAAAACTTTCACAACACGGGTTTCTTAAGGGTTTTTCGTGCCTTACAAACTTACTGTCTTTTTATTCAGAAGTTTACGAGGCAGTAGATTGTGGCAAAGAATATGATACAATATATCTAGATTTTAGCAAAGCTTTTGATAGAGTTCCTCACAAAAGATTAGTTAAAAAGCTGGAAGCTCATGGTATAGGAGGAGCTGTGCTCAGATGGATCAAACAATGGTTAAAAGACAGAAAACAGAGGGTTTGCATAAATGGAGAGAAATCGGAGTGGGGCTCGGTTACTAGCGGGGTACCACAAGGCTCGGTAGTGGGTCCCCTATTATTCATCGTATATCAATGATCTGGATTCGGATATCAGTAGTAACCTAAGTAAATTCGCAGACGACACTAAAATAGGTAGAACTATAAATGGAAAAGAAGACATTCATGCTTTACAGGAAGATCTAAATAGATTATCTGAATGGTCGGACAAATGGCAAATGGAATTTAATGTTGAAAAATGTAAAGTAGTTAAAATGGGTACTATAAAAGACAATACTAGTTATAAGCTAAATAACCATGAAATCATGAGTTCTCAGTGTGAAAGGGATTTGGGAGTTCTTGTGAGTAGTAGTCTTAAGCCAAGAGAGCAATGCACAGCAGTCAGAAATAAAGCAAACAGAATTTTAGGATTTATCTCAAGAAGCGTCAGCAATAGGACGGAAAAAGTTATTTTGCAGCTCTATCTTGCATTAGTTAGGCCCCATTTAGATTATGCTGTGCAATTCTGGTCACCCTATTATAGAATGGAAATTGAATCCTTGGAGAGAGTGCAGCGAAGAATGACCAAGATGATACACAATATCAGAAATCTACCATATGAGGACAGATTAAAAAAACTTAATCTACATTCTCTAGAGAGGCGAAGAGTTAGGGGGGATATGATTGAAGTGTATAAATGGTTTAAAGGGATTAACAAGGGAGATATTAATAAAGTTTTAAAAATTCATGATCAAACCAGAACTCGTAATAATGGATTTAAGCTTGATAAATTTAGGTTCAGAAGGGAAATTGGTAAAAATTGGTTTGGTAATAGAGTAGCTGATGCATGGAACAAGCTTCCTAGTATGATAGTAAATGCCAATACCTTAGACACCTTCATATGTAGATTAGATAGACATATGACAGAGGTAGGGTGGGTATGAATAGGTTAGTGCTTATTAGAAAAAACATAAAAAGAAAAATAGAATAAATAAGTAGAGTAGAATAGAATAGGTTAGACATGCTGAAAATACAATTCAAAAATGGAGCTGCCTCGTGTGTGCCAGTAGGCATGTTGCAGTGTCCTCTATTCTTATGTTCTTATGTTCTTATGTTCTTATATCTTAAATCACGCTTATATCTTACTCTAAAATCAGGATGAAGATATCTTATACTAAAAGCAGGATGAAGCTTGGAATGAGATATCTTCATCCTGCTTTTAGTATAAGATATCTTCATCCTGATTTTAGAGTAAGAAAATTGTCTCTATTGGAGTAAGATAGCTTTAATTTGCTTTTATGGAAGATATCTTCATCTAACCCATGGATTAAAATATTTCAAGTTGACCTCGGAGTAAAGTCTCACACTCTTACTCTTTGAGTTAGATATCTTGCTCTTACTCTTAAAATTATATTGTTTTAACTTTTAAGAGAGCTATGTCCTTGTCAAAGATTGCGATAAAATAATCTTACACTTAGATTGGGATATCTTGACTTTACTCATAGAGTAAGGAATCTTCATCTTACTCATAGAGTAAGATATATTATTCCTGCTCTTAAAGTTAGATAGCTAATTTCATTTTTAAAGTAAATCATATTCAACTTACTCTTAGAATAAGATATCTTAAGCTTCCTCTTGGAGTAAGATATCTTGGTCTTGTTGTCAGAGAAAGATATCATTCATCTAACACTTGCAGTGAATTATTTCAATCCTTGTATAAAATATCTTAATCTTTTAGCTGAATATATTTGTCTTACTCGTAGAGAGATGTCTCCGTTTAATTCTTAGTTAGATATCTTCATCTTACTCTTTGAGCGAGATATCTTCATCTC
>JAXCGZ010023577.1:7500-27500 GCA_037179515.1 Halocaridina rubra
ATTATTTATATGTAAATCAATTGTGTATTAAATAATAGACTCAAATAAAGTAACTTTTTCTGATTGGGGAGCATGTTACGAACTGTGTCTACGAATCGAGAAAATATAGATATAAGAGCTTAGAAAGGGTATTTAATTAGCTATAAGAGATAAGTAATACATGATATCAGATGACAATATACTGTGAATTATTTAGTAATTATTATACTATTATCGTATAAAATATGGTTATTTGCTATATTAATCTATATACTTTACGAGTATGTACACATTTATTTATGGAACTTGCTTCTATGGCATCAACCCTGTGGTAATCTAAATGAGGAAATTCATAATGAAAAAAAAAAAAAAATTCTGGTCATAGTACAACTGATGGAGGGTGTTAAGGTAAGCAGAGTGTGACTGTGCTTACATCTTTTTTTTCTTTTTTTTTTCTACACAGAGTTGTAGTAAATTTGCTTGCTCAGCGGAATTTAGCGTCAAAGTGAATAAAAATATTCCCAAGCTCCAACCCGTCTTTGTCTATGCCCTATTCGAATGGGGTTTGATTTGTGACACATAAAGGGGGGTTTACACGGTCAAACGGTTCGTCGAACGCGGTTCGACAGACAAGTGTTTGAAGTGATGTTCGAACGTGTGAACGGGGTATTTGGTTGTCGAACACGTTCCGTGTACGACAACCAAATACCCCGTTCACACGTTCGAACATCACTTCAAACACTTGTCTGTCGAACCGCGTTCGACGAACCGTTTGACACTATAAACCCCCCTTAAGACGGCAAACATTTCTATAATTATCCTTCCGATAAATATTTTATATTTTATTATTTTTATTTTAAAGAAAGGCGGCTACTTGAAAATCAATATTTTATTTTAATGATATTCTTCTTTATAAATATATTTTATAGTTTTTGTTTTGGAAAAGATTGAATATAATATCTGAAATAAAAAAAAAAATATATAGATAAAAACTAATATTTCGATATCCAAGAATAAAGATTTTTATATATATATATAAAATTGAGTAAAATATCGATTTCACGACAGATTTTCATACTATGTTGCATCACACACACACACACACACACACACAAATGTAAGGGTAGCCTTCAGGCACATGGACAAGGAAATGTTCAGAAATATTTATGTAACCTATGTGAGGCCAAAACTCGAATATGCAGCCCCCTTTTGGAATCCGCACTTGAAAAAGCACATAGCTAAGCTTGAAAAAGTTCAAAGACATGCCACGAAACTGGTGCCAGAAATACACAATATCAGTTATGATGAGAGGCTGAGGGAATTAGACTTACCATCACTCGAAGCTAGAAGAGTGAGGGGGGATATGGTGACAGTCTTTAAATTCCTTCATGGTTATGATAGAGTGGATAGGGATCGATATTTTGATATGGCTGGCTCTAGAACTAGAGGTCATAGTTTGAAGCTTCGTAAGAAAACTTCTTCGCAGGATGTAAGGAAATACTTTTTCAGTGTAAGAGTAGTTGATAATTGGAATTGGCTAAGCGAGGAGGTAGTTAATGCTATCTCAATCCATAGTTTTAAGGACGGGTATGATAAGTATCACTAAGTCTAAAATGGAACCGATCAGGAGACGGGAAGATACGAGCTTTGGGCTCTTTCCCGTAAACACAATTAGGTAATCACAATTAGGTAATCACACACACACACACACACACACACACACACACACACACACACACACACACACACACACAAACACACACACTTCATTTGTTAAATAATATTTTTTTTTATATACTAGCTACAGAACAAGGTATATTTGCCCTTATTGAAGTACTATCGCATGAAGATGCTGTTCTACCATTAGCCCCTTAAAATGGAGTACTTCACTGTTGCCTGCTGCTTTGCCCTACCTTAAGCTGTTGTGTGCTGCTCTTTGTGAGACTAGAGGATGAACGCGGGGATTCTATCGTTACTGTAGAGCCTCTAACTTTTACCTGTAATAAATAATAATAATAAATAATAATAATAATAATAATAATAATAATAATAATAGTAATAACTGTAATAATAATAATAATAATAATAATAATAATAATAATAATAATAATAATAATAATAATAATAATAATAATAATGATAATAATCAAAATAATAGAATAAGAATAAGAATGATAAGAATAATGATAATACGAATAAGACTAACAATAATAATAATAATGATAATAATAACAACAATAATAATTATAATAATAATAATAATAATAATAATAATAATAATAATAATAATAATAATAATAATGATATAATAATAATAACAATAATAATAATAATAATTGTTATTATAACCCTTACTCCCACAAAGCTAACGAAAGTGTTAGCAAAATTTTGAGAATTAAGAATATCTATATTGCTTTAAAATAATTCAGAATGTAATCTCTCTCTCTCTCTCTCTCTCTCTCTCTCTCTCTCTCTCTCTCTCTCTCTCTCTCTCTCTCTCTCTCTCTCTCTCTCTCTCTCTCTCTCTCTCTCTCTCTCTCTCTCTCTCATTTGCTTCATCTTTCTTGCATGCACAAGTAGGCACGCATGGTGCTGACATTTATGCTAATGACTTCTTTTAATGAATAAAAAAAGAAGAAGAAGAAAAGGAAAATACGACACGAGGGTTTGTTTACATCACAGTGTTGAATATCTCAGGCAAAATAATGAGGTCTGGAGGTTTTTGCTTGCAAGTGACTTTCAAGAATATTTAGCTTTTGAAAATAATATTTTGTTAGTATTTCTTTCTTTCTTTCTTTATTTATTTATTTATTTATTTATTTATACATTTATTTATTCATTTATATGTTCTTTTTTGAATAATCTTATTGAGTATTTTATGTTTTAGAATATAGCAGATTATTTTTATATTTTTTTTTAACTTGTTTTTGAGATTGAGTCGTTACAGTTATTTGTATTCTTCGATAAATATATTTTTTCCAAGTAGTTCGTGTTTTCGAAAATAAATTATGCCCATTTATTCGTTTATTTATATTTGAAGACTAAGAAATTATGAAATTTATATTTTGGGGCTGTAATTTTTTATTTTTATTTTATATTTTTTGAAAATTTTAAACATCTAAAATTGTAACAACTGATTAAATCTACTCATATAAAAAAATCCATATAAATCTCTATGAAAGGGTTTTAAACAAATAATCTTACTTTCTTTGTATTATAAAGATAAAAATGCACTTATTGTATTAAATAGTTTTTATGCTTACCCTAACAAATACTTTTCTTGTTTTAGCCATTTAGTGGTATAATCGTCAGAACTTTAAACGCAATGATGGATTGCCTTATGCTATTGGTCCGAATCCTGGTCAGGGACAATTTATATATGCCATAATATAATCTGGATTCAATGTGAATTTACTCTTACACATTAGTGTATAAATTCCTTATATACGACTTATGGACATTAGGCATTTCTCACTCTGCTCTAGGTTCGAATTCTGACCAGGATCAATTTATAAACATCATATTTAAATATATAATTTTTCCCTTAAATATTTTTTATCTTCTTCTTCGTTTACATCTTTTCCCACTTTTATGTGGGGTCGATGTTTCTGGCCAGTGTTATTTTTATATATATAATTCCTATATAAATTACTTGTTAATGAATACTTCACCTACCTTCGGAGAACCAGCAATTCTCGCCCTTACGTTCGAGGGCGATACAGCCACTTTTGAGAATGGAACGACGTCTGTTGGCGAGGATAATAAGGAAGATCTTGAGGATGAAGCTGAAGTCGAGAGACCCTTTATCCTATACATTCCTACATCATCCTCATTCCTTCCTCTTTCTCCTCTCCTCTTTTCACTCCCTCCTCTTCCTCTCCTTCTGCCTCCACCAGGTCCTTCTCCTCCTTCTGCTTCTTCTTCGTCTTCTGGGTCTTCTCTTCTTTCTCTGTGGCTCTTCGAGGTTCTTGAGCGCTGTTTCAAGGGTGTGCTGGAGTTAGAGCCCGAGAAGCTGCATCCTGATTGGTGGAGAGAAAGGACAAAGTAGTTTTCAAGGTAATTACAAATTGATTAACAAATGAAAAGGGAATTTTGAAGACATGCATGTAAACACATATGTGCGTACACATATACACGCACGTATATACATATGTGAAACATCAAATTACCTTGAGGCATTAGTGATAGCTTACCTCTGATGATGAGTGATTTATATCGAAAATGCTAATTAACTTTTTATTCCATATATATATTTATTTCATGTGTACACACACACACACACACACACACACACACACACACACACACACACACACACACACACACACACACACACACACACACACACACACACACACACACATAGCCACTCACAAGAATTGCAAGCGCAGTTTTATACTTAGCTTTTGGTATACCAGAACCATCTTCACGGGTATATGGCTAGATACCTACCATGTCCCGTTGGATCCGACATCTTCATAGATTCCTCCAGCTCCGCCTGCCATTCCTGTTCTCTCTTTTCTCTCTCTCTTCTCGCCTCTTCTCTCTCTCTGTTGAAGACCAGCATTCCCTCGTATACCACGGGATCCCCCTCCTATAAAAATGAAAAAATATTTATATCCTTGGTCATCCCTGTGTGTGTCGTAGGAGCCGTCTATAAGGGAATGGGAAAAGAAGGGTTGAGCCCTTCGTCCACGAAATATATATATATATATATATATATATATATATATATATATATATATATATATATATATATATATATATATATATATATATACAGCGTCGGCCAAATGTATTAATACAGTCCCCTACGTCGCGTGGGTATTACAGAATAACGATCATCAGGAAGGACCTCTTCGATGTAATCGCTCACCGAGAAAGAAATTAAAAACTGTATATCTACTTTGGCCCACCCTGTGTATATATATATATATATATATATATATATATATATATATATATATATATATATTTATATTTATATATATATATATATATACATATATATATATATATATATATATATATATATATATATATATATATATATATATATATATATGTATGTATATATATATATATATATATATATATATATATATATATATATATATATATAATATGTATATATATATATATATATATATATATATATATATATATATATATATATATATATATATATATATATATGTATATATATATATATATATATATATATATATATATATATATATATATATATATATATATATATAGATATATATATATAGATGTGTTTTTTTTTTTTTTTTTTTTTTTTTTAGAACAGCTGATAGAGGAATGTGGATGCAGCTATGATAGAATCTTGTTATCTCCGTAATTGTTTCCTTTTTTTTTCTTTTTTAATCGTTCGTGTAGGCTAATATGATTGTCTTTTATAGGATTAAGGGGTTAGGTTAATATTATTTTCATGATTTGAATGACTGTGTATTGCATGATTAGTTTTTTTTTCTCTCTCTCTCTCTCACACACACACACATACACACACACACACACACACACACCACACACACACACACACACACACACACACACACACACACACACACACACACACACACACACACACATAAAGCTACAGGTCCCGATGACATATCCCCTCATGTGCTTAAAAAATGCGCAAACACAATATCAGTGGCACTAAGTATCATATTTAAGGAGTCACTGGAGTCGGGGGAGATTCCAAGATGCTGGACACAAGCAAATGTGATACCTATCTTCAAAAAGGGAAGGAGGGATACGGCTCTGAACTATAGACCAGTTTCCTTGACCAGCATAGTTTGCTAAGTTATGGAGAAACTACTAAGGAAACATATCTCTCTTCACTTGGAATCCTTCAACTTTTTGTCAGTGAGGCAACATGGCTTCAGAGAAGGTAGATCAACAGTAACAAACTTATTAGAATTTTATGATGAGGTAAGCCAAATCTTACAGGAAAGAGAGGGCTGGGCAGATTGCATATTCCTAGACTTCCAGAAAGCGTTTGACACTGTTCCACATGGGAGACTTATTAGGAAGCTGCACTCAATGGCTAGAATAGGTGGAAATGTTTTGGAATGGATAAAAACTTACTTAGAAGGAAGGGAACAGAGGGTTAGAGTAAGACACTCAGTGTCTGAATGGAGAAGAGTTAGTAGTGGAGTTCCACAGGGTTCAGTTTTAGGGCCACTTTTGTTCCTTGTATATGTAAATGACCTACCAGAGTCTGTAAATTCATTCATGAATATGTTTGCAGATGATGCAAAGATTGTGAAGAAGTAAAAAACGAGAACAATGGTAGAGAACTTCAGGAGGATCTAAATAATCTGCATGAGTGGTCAGAAAAGTGGCTAATGAAATTCAATACTTCAAAATGTAAGGTAATGAGAATGGGTACAAGTGCAAGAAGGCCCAAGCTTGACTACTCGGTGGCTGGAGTACAACTTCAAGAGACAGAAAATGAGAGAGATCTAGGAGTAAACATACTGGCAGATTTGTCTCCAGAAATACATATAAATGGCATAGTAAGGGCAGCATATGCATTCTTATCAAATGTAAGGGTAGCCTTCAGGCACATGGACAAGGAAATGTTCAGAAATATTTATGTAACCTATGTGAGGCCAAAACTCGAATATACAGCCCCCTTTTGGAATCCGCACTTGAAAAAGCACATAGCTAAGCTTGAAAAAGTTCAAAGACATGCCACGAAACTGGTGCCAGAAATACGCAATCTCAGTTATGATGAGAGGCTGAGGGAATTAGACTTACCATCACTCGAAGCTAGAAGAGTGAGGGGGGATATGGTGACAGTCTTTAAATTCCTTCATGGTTATGATAGAGTGGATAGGGATCGATATTTTGATATGGCTGGCTCTAGAACTAGAGGTCATAGTTTGAAGCCTCGTAAGAAAACTTCTTCGCAGGATGTAAGGAAATACTTTTTCAGTGTAAGAGTAGTTGATAATTGGAATTCGCTAAGCGAGGAGGTAGTTAATGCTATCTCAATCCATAGTTTTAAGGACAGGTATGATAAGTATGACTAAGTCTAAAATGGAACCGATGAGGAGACGGGAAGATACGAGCTTTGGGCTCTTTCCCGTAAACACAATTAGGTAAATCAATTAGGTAATCACATATATATATATATATATATATATATATATATATATATATATATATATATATATATATATATATATATACACACACTCATACATGCATGCACACACGTACGCACACATGCACACACACATACACACATACATGCACACATACACATACACACACATGCATATTCGCACACACACACACACATGCATGCACAAACACGCACACATGCATACACGCACACATGCATACACGCACACACACTCGCACACGCATACACACACGCACATTCACACGCACACATGCATACACGCACACGCACACACACTCGCACACGCATACACACACACGCACATTCACACGCACACGCACACACCCACACCTTCAAAGCGTAATCCAATTTACTCTTTATGTCACTTTTTTCACACTCTAGAAAGTATCTCTTTTGATATTAACTTCTGATAAATCCATGATGACAGGATGCCTTAACAAGCTATATATGTGTGCTTTGGGGGAATATATATATATATATATATATATATATATATATATATATATATATATATATATATATATATATATATATATATTTTACTTTTTTTTTTTGCATAAAATCAGTCTAGTGTGCCACAATTAACCTCCATTCGAATGGAATGGGCACAGAGAGGATGGAGCAGGGGGATTTGGGCTGGATTTTCTTCCAAGCGCTCCGCGACGTAATCGAACTCGCAGTAGATAGGCTTAGCGCTTACCAGCTTGCATGCTCTACCACTAAACTGCCGCGGCCATCTTAAGCATTATATAAATTTGGGGTCTGTGGGTTCGGTACAATTTGGCGCCGCCGTTTTGGCGCCGTTAATGGCTCCTTTTTGGCGCCATGAATAACGCCTTTAATAAATAAAAAGTAGGTTAATTAACATTAACCTAATCTAGCCTAGGTTAGGGCGTTAGGAAAGCCATCCAACCTAAAGGACTTAACATCTCATGTCATTCATTTTCATTCGATATCAAAATATTTAATTTGGTCAAGATTTTATATTTTGGAATAAATAATCGCGTAAGAAATGAAGTTTTTTAAAATAAATCACATTTTCAATTCGCATTTTTGCCATAGAATAAATAAAGTCACGTTTTAAAATCACATTTTTAAACTTAGTATTGCTAGAAAATACTTGCCAACTCCAATAAATCACATTTCCACTACCTTAAAATAATCATTTTAAGTCAACCAAGTTTTTACTTGGAATGAATAATTGAATATCGTAAATGACGAAATATTTAGGAAAAAATAAATTCACATTTCTAACTCACAGTGTTACCAGAATAATTTTTCAAAATCATTTGTTTCACATTCTTTCGAAGTTAAAATATTCATATTTATTCAGACAAATTTTTTTCTTGAAATAGATAATTAAATATAACACATAATTACATATTCATGAAATAGAAATACACAATTTTAACTCACAGTGTTGCCAGATATGGAGCTTTGAGTCTCCCGAAGGCTCTTCTGCTTGGAGAGTCTTTTCTTCTTCTTGTGTAAAGGTCGAGATTCAATAATCATCTCCTCCAACTCGAATGTTGGGTCACAGTTCAAGTGATCCTTCTACAAAAAGAAAATTAATACAATTTAAGATATATAAATTATATACCTGTAACGAAGAATTAAAGTACAGAGATCTATAGAATACAGAATCCTACAGACAAACTAGTTGTAAAGAAAAGTAGAGAACAGAAAAACTATAAAATGCAGAAAACTACAGACTAAATAGTTGCAAAGAAGAACAAAGAGTAAAAGACACAACTACAGAATACAGAAAACTACAAAGTAAATAGCCACAAAGAAGAAAAAAGGAGATTAGTAAAATGAAACTGTAGCATAATGTAAACTACAGACTAAATAATTGCACACAAAAAAACCAAGAAAACGAATTAAGAAAATTTTGCAAAAGACAGAATCACAAATAAATAAATAAATAATATAAAATTTATTGTGGAGATTTATTTTCCTGGTTCTTACCGGGGGTGTAAAAGGCGGTTTGGCTTTCTTTTTAAGTATTGTGTCTTTGGTGAAGGAGGACGCCAAGGCGTTCCTCAAGATAGCCTCGAAGCTCTGAAGGCGAGTCTCTGGAGATAACGTCAGGAGCTGCAAAATTAAGAAGAGATCAAGAGCATGTTTTAAGATAACTGTAGAGTACAGGCAGTATCAGACTAAATAACTGCAAGATGAGTAAGGAAGACTGTAGCATACAGACAGTGGAAGACTGTAGAATACAAGCAGTAAAGGATTAAATACCTGCAAATAGGAGTGTAAAGAGAGCTCTAGAATACAGAGATCTACAGACAAAACAATTGCAATATGAGTAAAGAAGACTGTAAAATACAGTCAGCAACAGACTAAATACCAGCAAAAAGAAGTGTAAAGAGAGCTCTAGAATACAGAAATCTACAGACATAACTGCAAGATGAGTAAAGATAACTGTAGAATACAGACAATAACACTAAATAGCTGTAGGAAGAAGAGTTTAGAGAACTCTAAGATACAGAGATTTGCAGACTATATAGCTTAAAGTAGAAGAGTAAAAAGAACTTTAGAATATAGAGTTCTACAGACTAAATAAACCGCACGATGAGTAAAGAAAACTGTAGAATACAGACAGTAACAGACTAATTAGATATAGGAGTAGAGAGAACTATAGCATACAGAGGGATACAAACTAACAGAAGAAGAATAAATAGAACTGTAAAATAAAGAGAACTACTAACTATATAACTGTAAAGAAAAAAAAAGAAGTGAAAGAAACTATAGAATACGAAGAAATACAGATTGAATAATTGCTAAAACAAGAAGAAGAGTAATGATAAATATAGAATACATAAAACTACAAACAAAATAGTTACAATGAAGGACAAAAAAAAATAGTAAAAAGGACTGTAGAATACAGAGAACTACATACTAAAGTACATCAAAAAAGACAAAAAATATGAATGAAGAATATAATGCAAGTTACAGAACTATAGACTCAAAAGGAACAGAGAAAAAACTTATAGTTATTTTTTTTTTACAAGAACCAATTTTTCGAAACTTACTAAAATTACTAATTACACGTCATTAGTGGAAATGAAAATTAATCTATGATTGTGAAGAGTGTTTTCATTCTCATATACTATATAAAGGTGAAAACAGTCATTAAAATCATAGAAAATATATTTCTCGGAGCTTATGGGGCACAAAATAGGTTCATTAACTGAAGTATTTATGTGAATAATGCGATAATAAGATTTTAAGTGGGCTTGTAGAGTTTATAAGTTTCAATAATAATAATAATAATAATAATAATAATAATAATAATAATAATGATAATAATTATTATTATTATTATTATTATTATTATTATTATTATTATTATTATTATTATTGTTGTCATCATCATCATCATCATCATAATAATAATAATAATAATAATAATAATAATAATAATTATTATTATTATTATTATTATTATTATTATTATTGTCATCATCATCATAATAATAATAATAATAAAAATTATAATAATAATAATAATAATAATAATAATAATAATAATAATAATAATAATAATAATAATAATAATAATAATTAATAAATAGCATTCCCTACCTGTGCTATCAAGTCCACCAGATTTGGATGACAATCGGATGGGAATTTTGGAGGCTGCATAAACATGACTCTGATTTCGTGGAATGACGTATTGGAATGAATGTCATAAGGTCGTTTGGCCCTTCGCACTTCGTAGGCTGTCACTCCTAACGACCACCAGTCCACGGGATAGCTGTAACCATCACAGGTGTCCGCAGCGCACTCGAAAACTTCTGGCGCTGCCCAGCAAGAAAAATAGCCATAATGTTTTTATAGTTATAAACATTTTTTTATAGTATTATTTTGTATATATATATAATTATTTCTAGATAAAGCAAAAAAAGCCATGATGTGTTTAGAGTTAGAAACATTTTTTTTATAGTATTATTATGTATATATATAATTATTTTCAGATTTTTTTTCTTATTTAATAAAGTGATTGATGTTTTTGTAACTTAGCAAGTATGCGGCTGTCACTGTCAAGGCTAAGTTAATATTAGCTCAAAATGTTTAAAAATTATATATATTTTTATTTAAATGTGTTTCTTCTATATATTTTTTTAATTTTCTTCTCAATCTGCCTAGATACAAGAGCTATGTTCCCCCTTATAAGGAGGTGGCTGAGTCAAAGCAAAGGACCTTCACTCTTTGCGGGAAGAAACGATTGAGGAAGACATTCCTAATCCCCTCGTTCTGCCTCATATACTCAACTTTTACGACACGCAGGGGAGCACGGAAGAAGTATTCATACCCCTTCTCCCTGAGGAGGATAATATCTTTGTATGTTATTTTGTGTTATAGCTTAACAGTTGCCTGTATCCTCTGCACATGTTCTTCCGAGGTTACGCAAGAACATGGTGACATTTTGAATTCGGATTATTATTATTATTATTATTATTATTATGATTATTATTATTATTCTTATTATTATTATTATGCATTTTTAAAGCATTATTTATTTTAGTTTATGATATATTAATAGTATTTTTGTTTTGGTATGAACGATCTTTTTGCATATAATTTCGCTGTATGGCTGTAGAAGTCACGTGTCTGCACATCTCACTCAATACTTCCATGACTGCGGATGAAGAATATTGATTTCGGGTCCACCGGGACCCCTGCCACCATAGGAGTGGAATATATACGAGAAGTATATTGACGATATTCATAAAATTGGAAATAAATATTATATCTCTGCCTTGTCCTTAACCTTTTTCTTTTCCTTCGTCTTGGTATTTTCTCGTGCCCGGGCCTTTATTGATGAGGGCAGTTTCTGCCTGTCCCGGTGTCACACTCATAAAAACAAAATATTCTCTATTGCTAATATATGCATTTACTTGTTAAGTTTTATTTTATATCTGGTTTTTCTTCTGAGTGAAGTTTTTCCAAATACTATTTAGTATATAAAGAAGGGCTGCCACACGTCCCCCTCACCACCCTGTAGGTGACCCAATCTTGGTGGTAAGGGGGGGGAGTGTAGCAGCCCATTGTCCCCAAGGACCAAGAGGAGTGGTCGAGGTATGTCAGCTTCTGGTGAATGTGTGTGCTTTGACTCGGCCACTCTGTTACAGAGGGGAGAGCGGCCATTGTTTCCTTGGCACTGAATCACTTTCGGTGCTGCAAAAAAAAAAAAAAAAAAAAAAAAAAAAAAAAAAAAATATATATATATATATATATATATATATATATATATATATATATATAATATATATATATATATATATATATATATATATATATATATAGTATATAAAGGCTGTTGTTATCCTTAAATAAAATTTACTTTTTTAATGGGTGTTGAAAAATCTGGCACTGATTGGCGCCAAAGCGTCAGAAAATCTGTCAATTACCGGTTGATGGCACCACCGCCTGGGGTGTTTAGTAAATAAATCCGGAGAGAGCAGATAAAGTTACAATTATTTACACATACAAGTATAAATTGTCAGAAAAAATCTGTCACTTAGAAATTTTTGCTGGTTTTATATTTCATTATTTTATATTTTAAACTCTTATTCCTGTATATTTTGTATTGGTTTTATATTTCGTTATTATATTTTTCAAACTTTTATTCCTTCATTTTCTACTTGCTTTACTTGTTTCTGATATCCAATGCTTCGATTAAAAAAAATTATGTATCAATAAGGATTCCTTTTAACCTTCTGTGGTGTAGTTGGTAGCGCCTTGACTTAGTAATCATAAGTCATAGGTTCGAGTCCCGGTCGGGGTAAAAAATTATTCATGTTTTCACATATGTAATGTGCTTAATTGGTTATTTCATGGCCCGAATGAGATTGGGAATTGAATTAAATGCTAAAATGAATCCACGAGTGAGTATGGGGAATCTGTAATATGAACATAGTGGCATTCAGATAGAATGCGTTCATTCCTAAGTATAGCAGATATAAGCTATAAGGTTGGATTCCTTTTAGCCTTCTGTGGTGTAGTGGTAGCGCCTTGACTTAGTAATCATAAGTCCTAGGTTCGAGTCCCAGTCGGGGTAAAAAATTATTCATGTTTTCACATATGTAATGTGCTTAATTGGTTATATATATATATATATATATATATATATATATATATATATATATATATATATATATATATATATATATATATATATATATATATATATATATAAACACAATAGCCGTAATACCCCCTTGTAAGGGGGTAGCCGAATCAAAGCACAGAAGAAAAAAGTATTCGTAAGATTTTGTTTAAGCTGACGATGCAGACGGGAGTCCAAGTGAAGAAGAAGAAGAAGAAGAAGAAGAAGAAGAAGAAGAAGAAGAAGAAGAAGAAGAAGAAGAAGAAGAAGAAGAAGAAGAAGAAGAAGAAGAGGGAGGAGGAGGAGGAGGAGGAGGAGGAGGAGGAGGAGGAGGAGAGAAGAAGAAGGAGGAGGAGGACTAAGCTTAGCATGACATATCTCTGTATTATTACTTGCGACATCACCGTTGGTAAGCTTAGGTCATTGGCCTCACAAATGTCAAGAATTCGTATGTACTTTCTGACCTGTCATGCAATGTAAGCAGGTCCCCTTTTAAGGTTCCACAAGCAAGATGAAATGGGTGGGATCTGTCAAAGTGAGGAGCTAACCAACTTTTGCCGCACAGAGCTCATTATCTCTCTTTCTTTTAACAACGAGATTCATAGCCTCCGGGGGGGGGGGGTTCTGACAGAAAAACTGCAACCAGAACCCTAGTAGTTGGATTTCTTAATGGATCGAGTCACAGTAAATGAAGGAAATTGGTATGATATTTGTGAGAAGTGGGATGTGTTAGCACTGACCTAAAGAGAGTGTGTCGTTGCCTTATAGAGAGTGTGTGTTTCGACTCAACCCTCTGATTTATAGCAAGAAAAGAGAGAGATTGTCATTATAGACAAGGATGTGTATGCAAGTACAGTAAAGTCCTTGGCAACATTAAAACAGAAAGGAATGTAGATTAGATAGACATATGACAGAAGTAGGGTGGGTATGAATAGGTTAGTGCTTATTAGAAAAATCATAAAAAGAAAAATAGAATAAATAAGTAGAGTAGAATAGAATAGGTTAGACATGCTGAAAATACAGTTCAAAAATGGAGCTGCCTCGTGTGTGCCAGTAGGCATGTTGCAGTGTCCTCTATTCTTATGTTCTTATGTTCTTATGTAAAAAGTGTGTGCTGCTGCTCGGCCACCCCCTTAAAAGGAAACATTGGAGATTTTGTAAATTGAAAAGTAGACACAATAAGTCATGGAAGTATATATTCCCTACCAATATATGTTACATTTATAAATTATATTGATATCTCAGTATCAATCATTCAAGTGACTATAATTGATATGCAAGTTGATATTATTATCGATATCTCGTCTTTAGGAAGATAAATTAACATTAATTGCTGACTCACAGACGATTAATCGTCTGTCATATCATTAGTAAGACAAATTATTTTGCTAATTAGTCAATCATTAATTAAGAGTTATATATTAATGAATATTGGATAAAATCTATTCATTTTTTCAAAGAACTTAAGATCGTTCTAATTTTCATGTAAGATAAATTTTAATTATTATTATAATAAAAGGGCAGAACTTGGGTGTATGCTTTGACTCAGCCACCCTTTTACATTGGAAGATTTTAATTTGCCTTATTTTAGGCAAATATTAAATGAAATATATACATGAAAACAAAGTTTTTTTTTCAAAACTCCAAAGCGCGAAAGACTTTATATTCAGTCCCTTAATTCGTCTTAATATTTTATACATTAAATAAAAAATTTACGTGAAAATATGAAAATATTATAAACAATAAAAAAAAATCGAAAAAAAAAATCATATGTAAATTGAAATTGGTCTTGATTTTTTTTTTTTTTTTTACAAATTAAACGAAAATATTTTATAAGAACTTTGAAGTCTGTTAATTTTGACATTAAATAATGAGTTTATTTGTCGTTATTGACATTTATAACTTTCCCAAAAGCGAAACTTTGGCGCTGAGTCTCTGAACTCCTTTAAGGGGGGTTTACACGGTCAAACGGTTCGTCGAACGCGGTTCGACAGACAAGTGTTTGAAGTGCTGTTCGAACGTGTGAACGGGGTATTTGGTTGTCGAACACGTTCCGTGTTCGACAACCAAATACCCCGTTCACACGTTCGAACAGCACTTCAAACACTTGTCTGTCGAACCGCGTTCGACGAACCGTTCAACCAAATACCCCGTTCACACGTTCTAACATCACTTCAAACACTTGCCTGTCGAACCGCGCTCGACGAACCGTTTGACCGCGTAAACCCCCCTTTAGTTTTGGCACATGACGAGTGACACTGGGGCATTGAAAACTTACCCATATAAGGTTTGGTGCCAGACATGGAGGTAGCCAATTGATCCTCTCGGAGAACTGTGGCTATGTTGAAGTCTGTTAAGTGCACGTGTCCTTAAAAAAAAAAAGTTAATTAACTATAGATTAAAATACCATGATTAAGTAAAGTTATTATTACCTATAGACGAAACATGTTGGGCATTAATCAAAATTAATGAGCCCCAGTACATTAAATAACCTCGTAAATTGTTAGGTTAGGTTAGGTTAAGTTGGGTTAGATTAGGTGAGGTTTATGCCTAACCTAAATCTATAGAAAGAAACATTGTTTTTTTATGTTCATTTACTTATAGATTAAAATTTAGAACAATCTGGGAAAATGGCACCAATTTTTGTATTTAAATCTGATACTAAATTGGAATTATTTTGAAAACATTTTATAAGTTATAAGTTACTTCAATTATTCTAAAAATTTTAGTATCCTTCGTTGCAATAATAATAATAATAATAATAATAATAATAATAATAATAATAATAATAATAATAATAATAATAATAATAATAATAATAATAATAATCATACAAAATAGTGAAAGAGATACCACTAAATATGGATTTAAATTTCGTCCCATGAAGAACCTTATTTTTCAGGTGGTTCCCGAGGACGATTTCCTCTGGGATTCAATTTGTTTTCCAATTTTCTGTGAGACACTTACCTTCTTCATCTAAAAGGAGATTGTCTGGCTTGATGTCCCTGAAATAAAAGAGGGAGATAGAGAGAAAGAGAATATAAATATATATATATAAAATGAAGGGAGAAGATATGGACATTATAATATATATATATATATATATATATATATATATATATATATATATATATATATATATATATATATATATATATATATATATATATATAAAGTGCATGCAAATTCTGGAAGCTATATATATACCCATGCTGTCTTCTTCCATGAATGTTCAGGCAACATACTCTAATTATTTCTACATTGATATATATATATATATATATATATATATATATATATATATATATATATATATATATATATATATATATATATATATATATATATATATATACACTACCCTACCTATATTGTGAATCCTTTTAATATTCCCTGTAATATTTGATGACCTGTTGTCAACTATTAATTTTCATCATGTATTGGCCTTTGTTCTTTCTCTTTGTATCGCATCTGATGTATATATTCTCCTCTCACTGTTTTTGCCATTGGTTATATCAGAGATATGCCTATCTAAGCATTCATACATACATAGAAACATATGAATCTATACATACATACATACATACATACATACATACATACATACATACATACATACATACATACATACATACATACATACATACATACATACATACATACATACATACATACATACATACATACATACATACATACATACATACATACATACATACATACATACATACATACATACATACATAAGGATTTATCTTACCTATGTATGATATTTCTCGCATGGAGGTAGTGCAGTGCTGAGGCTACTTCTAATATATAGAGAAGAACGGCATCATCTGTGAACTGGACACCTTGCTGTATGTGATATCTCAGGTCACCTCCCAAAAGTAGGTCAACCACCATAAACATGTCCTCTTCATCTATGGAAAATATGGCAATAATTTATGCATATATATATATATATATATATATATATATATATATATATATATATATATATATATATATATATATATATATATATATTAGTAACAACAAGGCTTTAGAATATTAATAATAATAATAATAATAATAATAATAATAATAATAATAATAATAATAATAATAATAATAATAATAATAATAATAATAATAATAATAATAATAATAGTCCAAAAGCTTTTTATTAGAAATACTATAGTTCTATCCAAAGCACTATCGAAATAGGCAAAATTAATACAATATCCCTAAATCATAAAACCAAGCAAGGTGCTTACTGGGGGAGATTTAAAAGAGTTATAAATAATTCATCTGTACTGCCTATTGTACTGGAATATTAATGTAATAAATCCCTTGTTTTAAATAAAGGTAATGCTCTTATCTATTCGTTAATACATACATTTCCAAATGTTTTTGTATGAATATGTATTTTCTTTGTATTTGTATGCATGTGTATTTTACAATGTTAGATGAAGTTATGCATACATACATACATACATACATACATACATACATACATACATACATACATACATACATACATACATACATACATAAATACATACACATTTAATAACTGTAACCCCGTTGTGAAGGGGGAGTGACAAAGTCAATCAACACTCATTCAGTTTCAACCAATTCTCCCCATCTCATCCATCTTAATTCCTAAGGGACAATGGGCCACCACAGTGACCCCCCCACAACAAACCACCACTCTACTGCTTGTATCATCCACAGCGTGAATGGGTAGGTTCATCTGCCCTTGGGCCCGACACCTGTAGCTAGGTTACTCCCACTGCTTCATTTCATAGCAACATCCCAATCACCCACCCACCCACTCAACCACCCTCACACACACCCCACACACCCACTAACCCCACCCCGCCCCCCCCCACCCACCCGCTCACCCCACACACACACACACACACACACACACACACACACACACACACACACACACACACACGTAATCTGTGAATTGAACACTCATATAATTCTCTTTCATATGTAGTCTGTCGTCCCTCCGTAGCTCAATGGATGTAGAGCTTTGCTTCTGCATGCAGGGTCACAAGTTCGATTCCTTATAGGTGTGTGAATGCTTATCAGAGTGTGAGTTATCTAAGGGTAAGAAGGAAAAGATAGTGGCGTTCCTCCTTTAGTAGCCTCTGTCAACTTAATAAGGCTCAGTGAATAGAAAATATTTATTTTTCTTGCGGTTATAAACTGGACAGATTGCGTAATATTATTGATGTAGTAAGAGTGATTAGAGTAGATATACGTTATAATAATAATAATAATAATAATAATAATAATAATAATAATAATAATAATAATAATAATAATAATAATAATAATAATAATAATAATAATATTAATATTAATAATAATAATAATGATAATAATAATAATAATAATAATAATAATAATAATAATAATAATAATAATAATAATTTCAGAATCGTATTCACTAGGGCTTATGAAGCCCTGATCATATTCGTTACTCTCCTATTTTTGACATAAACATCATCGTAATATGATTATGATGCGAAATTAATCGCATAAAAACAAAAGGGTTTTTGCAATTTAGATATATTTATTTTATTAATTTAATCAATTTATATTCTAAGTACTTTGAGTGATGGGATTGACTACGCAAACATATATATTAGTTTGTCGTTTTACAAAAAAGTATATTGTATATTTATTTGTCTGTGTTTATCTATCTGTCTATCTATCTATCTGTCTGTCTGTCTGTCTGTCTGTCTGTCTGTCTGTCTATCTATTTATCTCTATCTATCTATCTATCTATCTATCTATCTATCTATCTATTTATCTATCTATCTATCTATCTATCTATCTATCTATCTATCTATCTATGTGTTTTCATGTATATATGACTCACATTTCTACCTCTGACCAAGTTTCGAACCTACAACACTTGACCAACCGTACCTTGGTTTCGAATTAGTAGGACACATCTTAGTTAACTGCTAGAGCTAGGGAATGAATAATTCTACTGAACGTCTCTGTTCATATTACTCCTCCTTCCCAACCACACTCGTGGCTTATTCTCTCATTTAACATAAATACTGTTCTGAGGTTAGCAAGGGCATGCACTCAGGGTAGCAATTACATCTGCCGAAGCAAGCCCTTCGCAAGAAGGCAACCGTCCTAGCCTTGGTAGAAAAGGGAGTCCGTGACGTAAAACCAGAACCAGGTGTCTACAATGATTAAACGAACTCATTATAATATATAGAAGAATGAACTATATTTCTTGTTCCTATCCTACAGGATTCGAACCTTGGATACTGGTGTCATGACCAAAGTAAGTAAAATTGTTTTCGTGTCAGCGTGTGTGGAAATCACGTGTTTGATCTGAGAATGGCTTCAGGTTCTTTCAGTCATGGGTATGATGGAGCATCTATATGCAAATAACATGGGTGGTGTTTGTGTGTTTTATCATAGTGTTCATCTTTTTTTACCTGGTTTCTGCCTTTTTGGGGGTCCTTTGATATATATCTGGATTTTTTTTTATCTATATAGTTTTTGGTCTTTTATATTCTTGAATCGTCATTTTTTTTTTACGTTATATTCGTCTATTTATTTTTATTATCCTAGTAATTATTTTGCGTTTGACTTGTTTTTTTTATCGTCGTTTCCTGTTCGTAATAGTTGAGTTTTATATGGTTAATACAAAATATTCATGTTTTTTTTGTATGTTTTTTTATATGTGGGAAATTA
>JAXCGZ010023578.1:0-33919 GCA_037179515.1 Halocaridina rubra
TCTACAGGTCTTTCTGCTTTTGTATGTACTTATAAAATATGTTTTATTTATCTTATATCTTTGGTTTAGTGTGTCTATGGACGGCTGTGGAACGAGCTATGCCCATTATCATTGTTTCTTATGGAAAATAACCCATTAGATTACGCGAAAATTAAAATACGCTGCACTTTTGAGAATCTATCTTTGCGGTATTCTAAGAACGAGGTGTACTTCCTTACATCCTGCAAAGAAGTTTCCTTACGAAGCTCAAACTATGACCATTAGCTCTAGTCCTAGCCATATCAAAATATCGATCCCTCTCTACTCTGTCATAACCATGAAGGAATATAAGGACCGTCACCATATCCCCCTCATTCTTCTAGCTTCGAGTGATGGTAAGTCTAATTCCCTTATCTTCTCCTCATAACTGAGATTGCATATTTCTGGCACCAATTTCGTGGCATGTCTTTGAACTTTTTCCAGCTTAACAACGTGCTTTTTCAAGTGTGGATTACAAACGGGGGTTGCATATTAAAGTTTTGGCCTAATAGGTTACAGAAATATTTTTGAACATTTTCTTGTCCATGTGCCAGAAGGCTACTCTTGCATTTGCTAAGAAATCATATGCTGCCCTTGTAGAGGGAGAATTGAAAGACCGCTTTGGATGCTTTACAAACTTATTAATATAAATCAGAATATAACTTAAACACTGCAATCAAAGGAATAAAACTAATTAAAATTTAGGCAGCAGAAAAATGATATTTTGTATAGTTTATAAAAATGAAAATACAACTTGACAAACAATACAAATAAAAAGTTTATTTATTTAGATATTATACCTAATATTCATTATTATGCAGGCACAACATCTTACTCATAAAACATTCTAAAAAGATTGTATGATGATGAATATTATTTGGTCTTTAACATTATTTTATCTCTATCTAAAAAAAAAATAGTTTTATCAAATTTTCTATTTATCAGCTTTCACATTTTACAGTTCAGTTAAACTAGGCTAAGTTAGGCTAACTCGTTTTCCATCGGTCACATGACGGTGAAGCAGCCACTGGCTAGCCTAACAAATACACTTTGTCTTACTACAGCATAAGTATTAAAACATCATATTCACTCTGAATCATAATCTGCATTGCTTTTATCTCTTTAATTTTCAGTTTGCATATTTCCTCTCAATAATTAACTACAAATCTATGTAAGCAACTTCTCACATCAACCTTGCTGCACGACCTCCTCTTCCAATCAAAACGAAACAGCTGAGACAAAGAAAACTCCATAATTCGTTACAAAGAAAACATGTACTGTACATGGGTAACAAATAAAATATATATATACTCTACAGTAGATTCCTCCTCAAAAGCGGAGCTAATAATAGAAATAATCGTTACTACTCTAACAACTTATTTTTCTTCCAGAGGATGATGTTGCAACTTTAGGAGGAACGATGTACTGATAATCAGGATTGACACAGCCTTTGTTATCACTATTATTGTTATTATCACCATCTAAATCACTCTGTGTATGATTGTGTTCTAGTGGTTCAACAACTATGTACATCATCAGACAATTGTATAAGAAAATGTTTAGGCTTGTGCTTAATAACCTTAGAAGGTCCTGAGTAAGGGAGCTTCCAAAGATTTCCTGACTCTATCAACTCGTAACCAAGCTTTATCACAGGTTCCTAAATCTTCAGGGATGAAAGTCTTTGGAAAACCATGGCACCTACCACTGGTTAAGTCACTTAAATCTAACTTGGACATTTCTTTGGCTAATTTCTTAACAGATGAGTTCGTTAAAGCACTAGTATTAATACTGCTTGTGTCTACCATCAGCTTTGGTAAAAAAAAAAAGTGAGGTATCAGTAGCACCACTAAACAGGGAAAGTCCATTTTCCTTAGGAATATTATGAATACCAAGGAGTATAATAGGTAGTCATTGTAACCAATTTTCTTTTCTAGCCATATGAGCTGATTTAATAGTTAAGTGAGTACACTTTATCATTTCATTAGATTGGGGATGAAAAGCGGTTGTTCTTAACCTATGGAATCCTACAACTGATGAGAGTTCTCGAAATATTTCACTTTCAAATTGAGAAGGCCGATCAGAAATGACATGGAGGGGAACTCCAAATCGTGCTCTACAGTTTGCACAGTGATATCTTAAGACTGGCTCGCTCAATGCACATCAACAAATATTTATATTAACAAATATATGAATCTGAAGGATTTTGAACTGTGGGAAGGAGACCTACTATATCTAAATGTACTGTTTGAACATGTGATGAGGGTAAGTCAGAGCTACTTATAGCACTCTTAGCATGACAGTGAATCTTGGACAGTTGACAAGACAAGCACTCTCTGCACCATTTTCTGATGGATCGGTCCATATCAGGCCAAAATATGCCTAGATTTTGCCAATTTCAGGGTTGACTTTACACCAGGATGAGATAAGTTATGTAGGCTATTAAAAATTGATATACATAGGGATTCTGGTATAAAAGGTCTATGGAATGGTGTATAAGTATCACACAACACCTTCTTTTCTTCATCTAGTTCTTGGAAAGAACTTAGCCTATCAGAGCATGCCTGGGTCTCTTCATATGGAAACAGAACATCCGCAATTTTGGGTAAATCACAAACATCTAACATAACTGCGTTAGCAGGTCGTAAAAGGCAGTCGGCCACAATGTTATGTGAACCTCTTATATAACTAACATCGGCATGATATTCTGTTAAGATAGATAAACGCATTTCTTTTCTATCAGACTTGGCTGGATTAATACTTTTAAAAACACTGTAATGTGACTTATGGTCTGTTAACAATAACACATAATGGCTTTCAATTTGAGGACGGAAATGTAATACTGTTAAATAAGCAGCGAGAAGCTCGCTATCAAACTTTACTGATATTCACTCATGAGGATGGCCAAGCCTTGGAGGGCCCACAGGTGGGATTATCTGGATATGGAATACATCTGCAAAGATAAGAGGGAACAGGGATGTTCTGCTCAGATGTAATAGTCTCCTTCAATTTTTTTGAGATGTTCTGTTGAGAGGAAAAGAAAAATCTAAATAGAGTAGGGGTGAAGAAGGGAGAGGTGATGGTGCTGCATGCACGCTTTTGACCCCTAGAGGACCACCAGGAAGGAAGGATAAGGGAAACTAAACAAAAACAAATTTATGCATATATAAAAATGAAAAATAAATGGGTGAACAAAATACAGAAGAGAAAAATAATTAAAAGAAGGGGTCGTGCTGTTGACCAGCAAGGAAAAGGCTTCCCTTCAGAACCACACCAGTGTGTGTTACACTCATGCTGGAGAGGCTGAGGAAAAGGTTCTCAGCCTCTTGAGCTCATGGCCAGACAATGAGCATGAGTTGTTGTCTGGTTATCTAGGAGGAGGTTACTGGCTGGTGATGCTTAGTAGGCTGTCCATGAAGTTCATTATTGCTATTCTTATTATGGAGCTAGCAACTTGCAGGGTGTTGGGATCCATGCTAGGCATTAATGGGGCACTAGTCTTTCATCTAATTTCAGAAAAGACTTCACATTCAAGGATGTAGTGGAGCAGTGGATGCGGCGAGGCTTCCTGGCAGAGGGTGTGCTCTTTGACAAAATCTTTTAATATTCACCAGGTAAAGTTGTATCCGAGTCTCAGACAGTGTAAGTTGACTGCTGTGCGTCTGCAGAGGCTCTTGGGCAGGGTGATTTGCTGAAGATTGGTGGCAGCTTTGTACCACCAGATGGAGGGAGAACCGGTGTCAGTGCATAATTTGTGTCTAGAAAGGAAAAAGGAAGCTTTGGTCTTGATTTAGAGAATCCCAGGAGGCAGCAATATTTGAATTTCTGCTCAGAGAGAGGCTTGTTTAGCAGCTTTGTTGGCTTTTTCATTTTCCTTGATGCCAACATGGCTGCGAATCCAAGCAAGGGTGATGGCTTTTCCAATTATGACTGCCCTGTGGTAAAGGTGAAGAATGCTGGTAATAATTTTCACATTCTCTCTTTGAGGAGTGACTTCTTGATGGCCTGTAGGGCACCTTTAGAGTTGATGAGAATAAGGGCATGGTAAGTTACTTGCTGGAGAAGAAACTGAAGTCATTGGCTATGGCAACCAGCTCAGTTTGGAGTGAGGAGCAGGAGTTTGACAGCTTCCAGGATTCAGAGTGGTCTTTGGTGGTGAAGGCAGCAGCTGAGGCTCCAGTTTCTTGATTGACTGAGTCATGAGTGTAGAATATTTGGGAGTTTAGCCTGCTCCAGCTTTGAATTTTGTCCTTGTAATTTGTTTTTAAGGACAAGCGGATTAACTGAGCTTTTAGGATTTCCTAGCGGCTCCATTTTTATGTCAAGCGGCTGGTCGTCCCATGGAGGAGGGCATCAGTAGTCAGGAAGCGGAGTGTCCTGGATCTTGGCTGGGATGTCTTCCTTGACTGGTAATGCTTGCAGGCCAGCACAGACCTTGGCCATCCAGGTTTTTGCAGGGAGGTCCAGGTGGTGATCAAGGTCTAGACGGAGGTCAGCGCCGGCGAGGCAGGGACGTTGAGACATGGTAGTTTTGGCCACTGAGAGGGTTAATCTTTGTAGAGATCTGAGTTTTAGTGGCATGAGGTTGGATTCCAGCTGGAGGTTTTCTCTCTTGGTCCACACTAGGGCTCCTAGCATGGTCCGCATGGCATTATTTTGTATTGCTTCTATCTTGTCCCATTGTTGGTCTCTCAGTAGCCAAAGAGTGGGACATGCATAGTCTACAAGGCTTCGTATGGCTTGCACATAGAAGATTCTAAGGAGACTAAAGGATATGTCATTGTGTAGGCTCAACAACTGTCAAAGGACAGTTTGGTACAGTTTACATTAGTCACACAAATATTTTATCTTGGGTCCAAAGGATAGTGGGCTGTTGATATATACACCCAGGTAAAAGTGCTTGGTAACCCAGTCCACAGGCTCATTGCCTATGACCACTCTATTGCCTGGTCTCCATTGGTGGATGGGGAGTGCCTTGGTGTTGAGGACATTTATCTTTAGTCCGAGGGAGATAGAGGCCTTGTAAATCTTGATGAAGCAGCGCTGGGTCTTGTTAAAACTCCTAACACCTCTTGTGACGAGGGCAAATTCGTTTCCTTGGTTAAAGATCTCAGCTCCAGGTGGTAGTGCAATGTAAATGATTTTCTCCATGCGACACTTGAAGAGGAAGAGGATAAAAATGCCACCGAGTTTCATGGAGTTTATAGGTGGAATAATGCCCTTAAACTTTGACTCGAGTGCTATGGTTTAGTAGACTCAGCTTGCTCCAGTAGGGAAGGTGTCCTTTGATCTGCTTGGCAATTAGAGCAGAGAGTATTGCCGGTACACTGGCAAGTATAAAGGCCTTCTCTAGGTCAAGAAATACTATGAATCCACGACGATTATTAATGAATGATAGCATGGATGCTATGCATTCTGAAGTGCCTATGCCTGGCTGGTAGGCAAACATATATTCTTGGGAGGGTAGGCACTTCCAGTGAAGTCTGTTTATCACCACCTTTTCTGCTGTCTTGCTCAGGTAGCTTAAGAGGGAGATAGGGCATTGGTTATTTAGATCTTTTGGCTTTGGAATAGGTTGAATATCTGCCCTGTTCCATGAAGTTGGTCTGACTCTCTGAGTATATGTCTTGTTAATCAGAGAGAGTAGAGCAAGCTCCCCTTGGAGTCTGCCCTCTCCATGAATTTCGTGGAGAGTTCTTCAGCTACCCTGCTGGGGGTCCTTGTGGGGCATGGTTCTAAGAGGTCTTCCTTTTGCGAAGGAGTTGATATTCCTCCATGTTTAACCCACAGAGGTGAGAGCATCTAGGGTGGAGCACCATTCAAGCCATTTTTTCTTCTTGATTTCTCATGCCTCTTCATGGACATGCTCTTTGACTACCTGGAGAGTACAATAAGAGTTTTCAGTAGGACAGTTCCTGTGCATTTTTTTGGACGATGTTGAGCTGGTGACTGAATTCTTTAACTCTATCACAGTAGTACCGCCTGTAGCAATGATTAGCTTGATGTGGTTTGCAGAGGGGGATAGAGGAGTCAGCTGCGGGTTGCAAGGCATTAACTAGCTCAGCCTCAGCATCGTCAATATCCCCAGGTGGTGCATAAGATGAATGCCTATTGCTGAGATGATACTGGTATCGGCCCCATTCGGCCTTCTTGAAATTCTATTGAGGAGGTGAAGCAGGGATTTGGAAGATTTCAGGAATTAGCACCTTGAGGTGGATCCCATAGTGGTCAGTCATGACCAGGGGGTGAACTCTCTAAGTGGCGTCCTGTTTTAAGGAGTTGGAGACGAAGGTGAGATCTAGTATTCCGCCTCTGTCATGAGTTGGCTCGTGATTGTTGAGCAAGGTGATGTTTTCTTGGTCGTCCAGAAGACTCATGGTGTGCTAGCCTGCAGTACATAGGCGCTCATACCTGAATCTTGGATGGTGTGTATTAAAGTCGCCTCATATTTCCAAGTCACAATGTCTATCTAAGCTGAAGAGGGCAGACAGGTCCAAATCACCGTAGTGAAATCTATACATCTATACATCTGCCCTGTATTTTAATATTGACAGTGAGGACGTGGAAACCTTCACCGCAATAGACAAATTGGGTGATTTCTTTGGCCAGCAAGTTTTTCTTGATAAAGATGGTGCTGCCTCTGTTCTCTCCCTGAGTCCAGTGTTGGTAGAATCCCTAGTATCCGGAGACTTTAGGAGTGTCCAATCCGCACACAGGGTTTTCTGAACAATGATGACATTGATATTGTCAGGCCTGGCAATGCCTTCCAGATGTTGGATTTTGTGTCTCAATCCCTAGGCATTCCAGTGAAGGATCCTGAGATTAGGTATCATAAAGGTTTCATTGGTGGAAGTGGGAGGAGCGGCGGCCTGTTGAAGCTGACAGTAGTTCCTGGAGGCGAGTGTTTGGGCAACAATGCTATGAGTTATTTCCGCAGCTTGATTGAAGGTGTCTCTGGTAGAGGAGTCCGTGTTGGCAGGAAAGAGTCAAACAGCTTCATGAATAGCATGAGTAATGAGGTTTGTGATGTCTTCGAGGGTAAAGAGGGATTGAGGATTAGGATTTGGATGGGATGAGAAGGCAGAGGAAGGTGTTTGGAGAGGCTGTTGAGAAGGAGTAGGAGTGCGGTTATTGTTTCTTGGGTCTCAGGACTTGGTGTGGTTAGGAGGTCTTTGAGTGGAGGCAACTGCAGTCTGAGTGTTGCATGGAGTGGTGTTGTGCATCAGAGTGTTGCGTGGGGTAGTGTAGTCTTAGTGTTGTGTGGGGTGTTGGTGGGAGTGTGACTGTTTTGTGAGGAGGTGGTTGGAGTTTGTGTGGGAGTAGGAACAGTGGGAGGAGTAGTCTTTGTGTTTGGGGCCGGGTTAGTGTTATGTGATGGGTGTTGGGTAATGGGGTTGGGTCTGGGAGGAGCAAGAGGGGATCTGTGCCTGCCAGGGATTGGAGGTGAGAGGGAGAGCAGGAGTGAAGGTAGAGGTGGTGCGGTTGGAGGTAGGAGCAGAGGAAGGGAATCTTTGAGGAATCCTCTTCAGCCTCTCAGGACAGCAAGTATTCCACACATGGTGGCACCCCAGCAGCTAGGGCACTTGGCCAATGTCTCTTTTTTGGCCTTAAGTTTGGTGAGGTAATGGTCGGTGACATGCCCACCGATGCATATTGCACATCTCACTGGGAAATGGCAGGTATTTCAGTGATGGCCAAACCGCTGGCAGCGGAAGCATCTGAGAGGTTCAGGGTTATATTCCTGAGATTGGAATTTGCTCCAAATTTCGAGGTTCACTTCGGCAGGAGATAGCCTGTGGATGTGGACCAGCATATATACGATTGCTTCGTCAATAGTTCTGATGACCAACCAGTGGTGAAGTTTATGAGGATGAATTTCCAGATCATCTGAGCCGGGGTCATCTTGGCCAGGTGAGGAGAGCTGAGGACCCGGATCTTCTCAGCAGCTTCAGTAGAGGAGGGGTGGATAATAACTTTACCCTGAACATTGGGTTTGATAGTTCACCCAAATTCAGTGAGCTGGTCATCCAGCTCTCTCAGGAGAGTAAAGGTCTCTGGAGTGGAGGGGGCTTGGATTTTGAATTTAGAAATAGGCTATCGAACAACAGTGGGCTTCGGGGCTGGGGGGGGGGAACTGGGCAGCAGCGCTCTCCTGGCTGCTGCCAGAGGTCGTCCTTTGCCTTTTCTTCTTTCCCACCAGAGTCCAACCCTCCTGGGAGGGTATGACTCGAACCTAGTCATGTATATCCTAGGGCCTTGCACTGAGCACTATATTTAGACACTTATACTGAGCACTTTAGCAAATTATTCTATATAAGAAACAGGCCTTACTGCTATAAAGCGGTTATGAACACACTCTAACACTGAGAATACAATTAAAATGGGTGAAAACATAAGCACTTGCACTGAACACACAGTAAATCTGAGCTAGGTTAACACAGAAAAAAACCTGAAATGGGATTTATCACTGAACACCTAGTTAATAAATTTGTGAACAGCCCTTACCGCAGCAAGGCAGTTATGAAGCACACAAAACACTATGATTATGAGCACAATGGGGGTGAAAACACTAAAAACACTTAACACTGTACACAAATAAAATTTAAGTGGCTGAAACAAAATAGAACCTGGATTAAAGGAGAAGTAACTCAGTTCTACCGATAGAACAAAAATTGCCCCAAAAAGAGACGAAATTTTTTTTTGAAACCTGCTTTTCTTTTTTACTCTTGCAAAAGAGAGAAAAAAACAAAAAACGGGTAAAGAGCGTCAGCTTCAATTCATAAGGAATAGCCTACTTCCCCGATCTCACCCTTCCATTAAAGAGAGAAAACAACGGAAACAGGAAAGGAATCCTGTTTGTTTCCATCTTTCCAACAAGGGAAAGGAGTAGAGGAAGTATTCCAGTCTATCTGGAGGGAGTAGTCGGCTTCTAGCTGCTGGCTTGGCAGGAGTGAGTCTATCAAACGTAAAATATTTTCTTTGTATTTAGGAAAGTTTCTTTGAGAAAAATCGTACAGGTATAAGTTGCTCATTAACCACTGGATGAAGTGAAGATCGTACAGCACACTGACTACCATCAGTTACTAACTGAAAATGGGCATAGCTTGTTGTATGTGTGCGAGAGCTTTAAGGTTTGACAGAACTTCCTAAATTTCATCAAAAGATTGCTTTTCCGTTTCAGTTAATTCTAATGATTTGTGATTTGGCTTCAGTCTTATAAATATTGTTAAAGATATGACAACTGTGACAAATTCAGGAACTAATTTTCTATAAAAACCGATCATGACCAACAATCGGTGTATATTCTTTGAATCAGTTGGGTAAGGAAGCTTAGACAATCCATGAATCTTATTTGATGCAGACCGAAGGCAATTAGCACTAACACTGAATCCTAAAAAGTCAAGTTTTTTAATATAAAATAAACATTTATTCAAAGAAACTTTAGGAATGTACTGTTAAGGATCTCAAATACTATTTCAAAGTCCTTTAAATGGGCTTGTTCATTTGCTGAAAATATCAACATATCATCCAAGTGATTACCCAATTGCGATTACCTAATTGTGTTTACAGGAAAGAGCCCAAAGCTCGTATCTTCCCGTCTCCTGATCGGTTCCATTTTGTACTTAGTGATACTTATAATACTTATCCTTAAAAGTATGTATTGAGATGCATTAACTACCTCCTCACTTAGCGAATTCCAATTATCAACTACTCTTACACTGAAAAAGTACTTCCTTACATCCTGCAAAGAAGTTTTCTTACGAAGCTTCAAACTATGACCACTAGTTCTAGAGCCAGCCATATCAAAATATCGATCCCTATCCACTCTATCATAACCATGAAAGAATTTAAAGACTGTCACCATATCCCACCTCAATCTTCTAGCTTCGAGTGATGGTAAGTCTAATTCCCTCAGCCTCTCATCATAACTGAGATTACCTATTTCTGGCACCAGTTTCGTGGCATGTCTTTGAACTTTTTCAACCCTACCGATGTGCTTTTTCAAGTGCAAATTCCAAAAGGGGGCTGCATATTCAAGTTTTGGCCTCACATAGGTTACATAAATATTTCTGAACATTTCCTTGTCCATGTGCCTGAAGGCTACCTTTACATTTGATAAGAAAGCATATGCTGCCCTTACTATGCCATTTATATGCATTTCTGGAAACAAATCTGCCAGTATGTTTACTGCTAGATCTCTCATTTTCGGTCTCTTGAAGTTGTACTCCTGCCACCGAGTAGTCAAGATTGGGCATTCTTGCACTTGTACCCATTCTCATTACCTTACATTTTGAAGTATTGAATTTCATTAGCCACTTTTCGGACCAGTCATGGAGACTATTTAGATCTTCCTAAAGTTCTATACCATTGTTCTCATTTTTTACTTTCTTCACAATCTCTGCATCATCTGCAAACATATTCATGACTGGATTTACAGACTCTGGTAGGTCATTTACATATACAAGGAACAAAATTGGCCCTAAATCTGAACCCTGTGGAACTCCACTACTAACACTTCTCCATTCTGTCACTGAGTGTCTTACTCTAACCCTCTGTTCCCTTCCTTCTAAGTAAGTTTTTATCCATTCCAAAACATTTCCACCTATTCTAGCCATTGCTTGCAGTTTCCTAATAAGTCTCCCATGTGGGGCAGTGTCAAATGCTTTCTGGAAGTCTAGGAATATGCAATCTGCCCAGCCCTCTCTTTCCTGTAAGATTCGGCTTACCTAATCATATAATTCTAATAAGTTTGTTACTGTTGATCTACCATCTCTGAAGCCATGTTGTCTCACTGACAAAAAGTTGAAAGATTCCAAATGAAGAGAGATATGTTTCCTTAGTAGTTTCTCCATAACTTTGCAAACTATGCCGGTCAGGGAAACTGGCCTATAGTTTGAGAGCCGTATCCCTCCTTCCCTTGTTGATGAGAGGTATCACGTGTCCTTGTTTCCAGCATCTTGGAATCGCCCCTGATTCCAGTGACTTTTTGAATATGATACTTAGTGCCACTGATACTGAGTTTGTGCATTTTTTAAGTACATGAGGGGATATATCATCAGGACCTGTAGCTTTATGGACACCTAACTCCATCAGCGCTTTGCATACCTCTGTGGCTGAAAGGTTGATGTTCCCTAATACTGGCCCCTGAGCTTTTATCTCTGCAATCTGAGGGGGTGGGGTATTTTCTACTGTAAATACTGACTGAAACTCCTTGTTCAATTCTTTGCAGATCTCTTCATCCGTATCAGTGATGCTTCCATCCTCTCTCTTATGCCTTAAAACCCGTTCTTTTACCTTCAGTTTTCCTCTGATAAAGCTGTGGAAAAGCTTGGGATTTTCTTTAGCCTTCCTGGTGATGTCCCTTTCATAGTCTTTCTTGGTCTCTCTTCTTTTACTTAGGTAATCATTACTTGCTCTTTTGTAGGTTTGCCAGGCATTTATGTTTTTTCTCCTCCTATACCTTTTCCAGCATTTGTCTCTCCACTCCTTAGCTCTTTTACACTCATTATTGAACCATTTCTCTCTGTTATGAATTACACCTACTTTGGTGACAGGCATGCAGCAATCTACTATCTTTCTTACAAAAGATGTCGAACATTTCTTATACAGATTTGTTGTAAAATAAGGTTCTCCAGTTAATAACTGCAAAAAGCTCATTCATTTTGATGTAATCTCCTTTCAGATAGTTCCTCCTTATGTCCTCAGTGCGTCTACTTTCAGGTAGAATATCTTCAGTTATATACTCCATCAACAACACACAGTGGTCACTCTTTCCAATCGGTGCTTCATACTCAATTTTTACGAGTATCCAACATGTTATCAGTGAATACTAGATCAAGTAGTGATGGCTCATCCCCACCCCTGGCCCTCGTTGGTTCCATTACATGTTGGTGTAGGAAATTCCCTTGTACGCAATCGAGGAATTCTGCCCCGAATGAGTCCTCACCACTGTGTGGGTCAAGATTTATCCAATCTATCTCTTTATGATTAAAATCTCCCATAATCAAAACCCTACATTTCCTCTCCCGTGCCATGTTAACAACTGGGTTCATGACTTCAATAGTACCTATATGACTTTCCTCATAAACTTCTTGCCTATGTTAGTTCCTTGGTGGGTTATATACAACCGTTATTATAATGCTCTCTGACCCAGTATATATGCGAGCAGAAAGAAATTCCTTGAACTCACTTTCTATAACCAAGTTTATTTCTTCAACCTGAATCCTTTCACTTATGAGCAGTGCTATCCCTTCACCAGTCCTCTCACATCTTTCAACCCTTAATATTCTGAATACATATGTTACGTTCGAGAATATCTTATCCATCACTCTTTGAAAAGTCGCTGCCACGTTACAGAGGCCAAAGGGCATATAATTAAACTCAGATAATCCAAAAGGAGTAGCTATAGCTGTTTTGGTACATCGTCCGGGTGTACCCTTATCTGATGATAGGCCGAGGTTAAGTCAATCTTGGAGAAACAAAATTTATATGCAAGTTTGGGTGAAAAAGAATAAATATTGGGAATAAGGTATCGGTCTGTTTTCGTAATGGAATTTAGTGCTGTATAATCACCACAAGGACGGTATTCACCATTATTCTTAAGGACTAGCTGTAATGGGGAACTCCACCCATTTTCAGATGGGACAATGATTCTCGAGCTTAGGAGTGCACCGAATTCTTCTTGAGCAGCCATAAATTTTTCTTCACCTAGCTGACGTGTCTTTGCAAATACAGGAGGGTTACTACTTGTTTCTATTCTATGATACACCCCACAATAGGCTGAATCTTAATTATCAAGAGGAGAGGTAATACTTTCTCCGTGTTCCCCTGCGTGTCGAAAAATTTGACTAAATAGAGCAGAGCATGGGAACTAGGAATCCCCTCTCTGTATTTTACTTCCTATTAATAGACAAGAGATGTGGGAGTATTCTGGAAGGAGAGATCCAGCCAGAACCCTAGTAATTGGGTCTCTGAATGTGTGTGGTTGTGGTGCAAATGAAATTAAGAGGGAGGTGATTGGGAGTATGCTTGTGGAGAGAAAGATAGATGTACTTGCATTGAGCGAAACTAAGATAAAGGGAATGGCTAGGTGACATTTGGGAGAGTGGTAGGTAGGGAGTCTGGAGTTGAGAAGGGAAGAGGAAGAGAGGAAGTGGCTCTTTTATTAAGTGAAGAGATGAATAAGTGTGTGGTAGAATGGAGGGAAGTATCTTTTCGAATACTAGTGGCTAAAATGAGGCTGGGATGCGAGGCTTGGGCATTTGTGAGCGCATATGGCCCTGGCATTGAAAGAAGTGAGGAAGACAGAGAAGAATTTTGGATGAAATTGAACAAGTGTGTGGAAGACTTGGGAATAAATGTGAATGTGGTGTTCTTGGGAGATTTGAATGCTATAGTAGGGAATGAGCCAGTGGATGGTGTAATTGGGAAGCATGGAGTACCTGGTAGGAATGAGCGTAGATAGAAAATGATAGAATGTGTATTGAGAGAGAGATGTTAATTCCTAATACTATTTTTAAAAGGAAGGATATGATTACCTAATTGTGATTACCTAATTGTGTTTACGGGAAAGAGCCCAAAGCTCGTATCTTACCGTCTCCTGATCGGTTCCATTTCGTACTTAGTGATACTTATCATACCTGTCCTTAAAAGTATGGATTGAGATAGCATTAACTACCTCCTCACTTAGCGAATTCCAATTATCAACTACTCTTACACTGAAAAAGTACTTCCTTACATCCTGCAAAGAAGTTTCCTTGCCAAGCTTCAAAATATGACCTCTAGTTCTAGAGCCAGCCATATCAAAATATCAACCCCTATCCACTCTATCATAACCATGAAGGAATTTAAAGACTGTCACCATATCCCCTCAATCTTCTAGCTTCGAGTGATGGTAAGTCTAATTCCTTCAGCCGCTCATCATAACTGAGATTACGTATTTCTGGTACCAGTTTCGTGGCATGTCTGTGAACTTTTTCAACCTTAGCTACGTGCTTTTTCAAGTGCAAATTCCAAAAGGGGGCTGCATATTCAAGTTTTGGCCTCACATAGGTTACATAAATATTTCTGAACATTTCCTTGTCCATGTGCCTGAAGGCTACCCTTACATTTGATAAGAAAGCATATGCTGCCCTCACTATGTCATTTATATGCATTTCTGGAGACGAATCTGCCAGTATGTTTACTTCTCGATCTCTCTCATTTTCGGTCTCTTGAAGTTGTACTCCTGCCACCGAGTAGTCAAGATTGGGCCTTCTTGCACTTGTACCCATTCTCAATACCTTACATTTTGAAGTATTGAATTTCATTAGCCACTTTTTGGACCAGTCATGGAGACTATTTAGATCTTCCTGAAGTTCTCTACCATTGTTTTCGTTTCTTACTTTCTTCAAAATCTTTGCATCATCTGCAAACATATTCATGAATGAATTTACAGACTCTGGTAGGTCATTTACATATACAAGGAACAAAATTGGCCCTAAAACTGAACCCTGTGGAACGCCACTACTAACTCTTCTCCATTCAGACACTGAGTGTCTTACTCTAACCCTCTGTTCCCTTCCTTCTAGGTAAGTGTTTACCCATGCCAAGACATTTCCACCTATTCTAGCCATTGCTTGCAGCTTCCTAATAAGTCTCCCATGTGGGACAGTGTCAAATGCTTTCTGGAAGTCTAGGAATATGCAATCTGCCCCGTCCTCTCTTTCCTGTAAGATTCGGCTTACCTCATTATAGAATTCTAATAAGTTTGTTACTGTTGATCTACCATCTCTGAAACCATGTTGTCTCACTGACAGAAAGTTGAAGGATTCCAAGCGAAGAGAGATATGTTTCCTTAGTAGTTTCTCCATAACTTTGCAAACTATGCTGGTCAAGGAAACTGGTCTTTAGTTTAGAGCCGTATCCCTCCTTCCCATTTGGAAGATAGGTATCATGTTTGCTTGTTTCCAGCATCTTGGAATCTCCCCTGACTCAAGTGACTTTTAAATATGATACTTAGTGCCACTGATACTGAGTTTGTGCATTTTTTAAGTACATGAGGGGATATATCATCAGGACCTGTAGCTTTATGGACATCTAACTCCATCAGCGCTTTGCATACCTCTGTGACTGAAAGGTTGATGTTCTCTAATACTGGCCCGTGAGCTTCTATCTCTGCAATCTGAGGGGGTGGGGTATTTTCTACTGTAAATACTGACTGAAACTCCTTGTTCATTTCTTTGCAGATCTCTTCATCCGTCTCAATGATGCTTCCATCCTCTCTCTTAAGCCTAACAACCAGTTCTTTTACCTTCAGTTTTCCTCTGATAAAGCTGTGGAAAAGCTTGGGATTTTCTTTATCCTTCCTGGTAATGTCCCTTTCATAGTCTCTCTCTGCCTCTCTTATTTTACTTAGGTAGTCATTTCTTGCTCTTTTGTAGGTTTGCCAGGCATTTATGTTTTTTCTCCTCCTATACCTTTTCCAGCATTTGTCTCTCCACTCCTTAGCTCTTTTACACTCATTATCGAACCATTTCTGTCTCTGGCATGAATTGCACCTATTTTGGTGACAGGTATGCAGTAATCTACTATCTTCCCATATTTCTCACAATGGGTCAGAGTAGATAAAGGAAGAGTAGTTGACAGAGCATTATTGGATTATGTTTTGGTGAACAGGAGGGTGATTGGAAGAGTATTGGATGTGAATGTGCTGAGAGGAGCTGGGAATGGAATATCTGATCATTATTTAGAAGAAAGTAGAGTGAGAGTGGAATAAAAGTGGAGAAAGAGGAGAAGTGAGAGAATAAGAGAAGTTCTAAAAGTGAACGAATTGTGTAAGAAAGAGAAAGACTGTGAGTATAAGGCTAGTTTGAGAAATGTGTGGAATGTAGTGAAAGAGAAAGTGAGGGAGGGAGTGGAAAAAGAATGGGGCTGTTTCAAGGAGGAAGTTATGAAGTGTGCCGAAGCAGTATGCAAAAGGAGACTATCTGGTGGAAGTAAAAGGAAAGGTAGTGAATGGTGGAATGAGCATGTGAGTGCAGTAGTGGCTGAAAAGAAGTGGGCTAATGAGGAATGGTTGCAGGTAGGAAATGTAGAGACATATGAAAGGCATTGTACAAAGAGGAGGTTAGCGAAGCACTTGGTGAGGGATGCAAAGAGAGAAGCAGATGTACAGTGGGGCGGATGCTTGTCTGAGAAGTTTGAAAGAAATAAAAAGATGTTTTGGAAGGAAGTGAAAGGAGTAAGGAAAGGAGAATGTGGTAGGGAGGAGAGGGTGAAAGGAGCAGATAAGCAATTGCTAGTGGATGAAATAAAGGTGAGAGAAAGATGGGCTGAATATTTCAAGAACCTGCAGAATGAGGAAGATGATAGAGAGGCAGACATTGTGGCTGTGGAAATCGAATGGAGAATGCCAATGTTAGGAGATGAGAATGATAGAGATATAACAAAAGAGGAGGTATGATTGGAATTAAGAGCAACGAAAGCAGGCATTGCACCAGGGATAGATGGGTGTCATGCTGAACGCTTGTCTAAAGGTGGGGAGGCATTACTAGGATGGATGGTTATGCTGTTTAATGTATGTTTCAGTAAAGGGAGGGTCCCAGTTGATTGGAGGAGTGCATATGTAGTTCCACTTTACAAAGGGATGGGAGACAAGTATGAGTGTAGTAGTTTTAGAGGAAATAGTTTGTTGAGTGTAGTCGGTAAGGCATATGGAAGAGTATTAATTGAGAAAATTAGGAAAGGTACTGAGAGATTGATTGGGGAAGAACAGTGTGGGTTCAGGATTTGTGGATCAGGTGTTTGTGGTAAGACAGGTGTGTGAAAAGTTTTTGGAGAAAGGTAGGGACGACCTTTTGGGCCTTTATGGATTTAGAGAAAGCGCATCACAGAGTAGATAGAGAGGGATTGTGGAGGGTGTTGCAACTGTATGGAATAAGTGAAAGTTTGTTGAATGCGATGAAGATTTTTACATGAATAGTAGAGCATGTGAGAGAGTTGGGAATGGTATGAGTGATTGGTTTGAGCTGAGTACTGAGTTACATCAAGGTTGTGTAATGTTGCCATGGTTGTTTAATGTGTATATGGATAGAGCAGTAAGGCAAGTAAATGTGGTGGCGGGCACAGCATCAAAGAATAGCCCCAACGTATTCCCATGCATGTCGTAAGAGGCGACTAAACGTGGACGGGGCAAGGGGACTAGAAATCCCCCCCCCCCTTTTATTAACCTCCTGCGAGACGTCAGAGAAGAAGGGAAGTAGAGGGGAGAATAACCTCTCCCCAAACTCTAGTTTTGGGGTGTCTAAATGTGCGTGGTTGTAGTACGATAGAGAGCAAAAGTTGTGATATTGGATATATGCTTGGTAGGAGGAGATGGATGTATTGGCATTGTGTGAGACGAAGATGAAAGGAAGAGGAGAAGTGGCATTTGGTGATGTGACAGGTAGGGTGTCTGGGGTTGAAAGGGGGAGAGCAAGAGGTGTGGCATTATTGCTGAGTGAATGGATGGTAAATAAGGTAGTGGAATGGAAAGAAGTGTCATCTAGGCTGATGTGGGTGAGGGCTAGGATAGGTAGGAAATGTTGGGCTTTTGGTAGTTGAATTCTGGAATGAGTTAACTAGATGTGTGAATGGTCTGAGTAGAAGGAACTATGTAGTTGTGTTGGGTGACTTGAATGCCAGAGTGGATGATGCAGAGGTATAATGTGTTGTAGGAAAGTATGGGGTACCAGGTGGGAATGAGGGTGGCGAGAGACTGTTAGATATGTGTGTGGAGCAAGAGTTGGTGATAGGTAATAGTTTTTCAAGAAGAAATTAATAAATAAGTATACATGGATGAGAGTGGCAAATGGAAGAGTGAAAGAAAGAGCACTGATGGATTATGTGTTGGTAGCAAAGAGCATGATTGGTAGAGTGAAAGATGTGCATGCATTTGGGGGTGTGGCTGCTGGGATGTCTGATCATTTTTTGGTTAAAGCAAAAGTAGTAGTAGCAAAAGATCGGAGAAATAGAGTGTCTGAGATTTAGAAGGGAAATGGTGAAGGTGGAAGAGTTGAAAAAGCCAGAGATGAGACAGGAATATCAGGACAGGTTGAAAGTGGCATATGACAGGGGGAAAGATAGAGAAGTTGGGGAGTATAGAGGAGGAATGGGGGTTGATGAAAGAATGCTTTGTGGGAAATGCAAGTAATGTGTGTGGAAAGAGGTTTGTTGGAGGTGGCATGAGGAGTGGCAGCGAGTGGTGGAAAGAAGGGGTGAAAATGAAGGTGGAAGAGAAAAAGAAGGCTTTTGAGGAATGGCTGTAGTGTAAAAGTAGGAAGAAGTTCGAAAGATATAGGGAGAAAAATGTGGAAACCAAGCGGAAGGTAGAGGAAGAGAAGAGGTTGGCAAATGTTAGGTGGGGACAGGATCTTAGTAGGTCATATGAGGAGAATAAAAGAAGTTTTGGAAAAAAGTGAAGAGAGTAAGGAATGGTGGATCGAGGATGGAAGAGACAGTGAAAGATGTGAATGGACAGATGTAAGAGGGAACGATGCAAGAAAAAGATGGGCAGAATATTTTGAGTGCTTGCTGAATGTTGAGGAAGATAGAGAGACAGCTATAGTGGCAGTGGGGGGTGTTCAAATGCCAGTAATGGGAGATGAAAATGAGAGAGAGATTACAAGAGAGGAGGTGAAAAGGGCATTGTATGAAGCGAAAGCAGGTATAGCACCTGAAATGGATGGTGTGAGAGCGGAGATGTTGAAAGAAGGGGGTGTGACTGCATTGGAATGGTTAGTGAGAGTGTTTAATATATGCTTTATGTTGTCAATGGTGCCAGTGGAATGGGTGATTGCTTGTATAGTGCCCCTATACAAAGGTAAGGGAGATGTGTATGAATGTGGTAATTTTAGGGGTATAAGTTTGTTGAGTGTGGTAGGAAAAGTGTATGGTAGGATACTGGTTAATAGGATTAGGGATAAGACAGAAAATGTGATCACGGAAGTGCAGAGTGGTTTTAGGAGAGGTAGAGGTTGTATCGATCAGATTTTTATAGTTAGGCAGTTATGTGAGAAATATTTAGCAAAGGGTAAGGATGTGTATTTTGCATTTTTGGATCTGGAGCGTATGATAGAGTTGATAGAGAAGCAATGTGGAATGTTTTGAGAATATATGGAATTAATGGTAAATTGTTGCATGCAGTGAAGAGTTTGTACGAGGGCAGTAGAGCTTGTGTTAGGGTAGGGAATGAAGTGAGTGAGTGGTTTTCAGTGAGAGTGGAACTGAGACAGGGATGTGTGATGTCACCATGGCTGTTCAATTTGTATATTGATGGAGTCGTAAGAGAGGTGAATGAGCGAGTGCGTGGTCGAGGTTTGAGAATGGTAGAAGCTGAATCAGTTGCTTTTTGCAGATGATACTGTGGTTGTGGCAGATTCAGAGGAAAAGCTGTGTCAGTTAGTGTCAGAATTTGGAATGGTGTGTGAGAGAAGGAAGTTGCGAGTGAATGTGGGAAAGAGTAAGGTTATGTGTAGAGGAATTGAGGATGGTGCTGGATTGAATGTTATGTTGAATGAAGAGACACTTGAGGAAGTTGATCAGTTTAAGTATTTAAGCTCAGTTATAGCTGCAAATGGTGGAGTGGAAGCAGTTGTGTGTCACAGAGTGAATGAAGGATGTAAATTGTTGGGTGCGTTGAAAGGAATGATGAAGAATAGAGGGTTGGAAATGAATGTTAAGAAAGTTTTGTATGAGATAGGGGTTGTGCCAACTGTAATGTATGGATCAGAGTTATGGGGTATGAAAGTAAGTGAGAGATGGAAACTAAATGTGTTTGAGATGAAATGCCTGAGGAGTATGATTGGTGTATCTCGGTTGGATAGGGTTAGGAATGAAGTGGTGAGAGCAAGAATGAGTGTGAGGAGATAAATTGCAGCCAGAGTAGATATGAATGGTCTGAGATGGTTTGGCCATGTGGAAAGAATGGATGATGAAAGTGCTGAAAAAGGTGATGAATGCGAGAGTTGATGGGAGAAATGCTAGAGGGAGGCCTAGGTTTAGATGGATGGATGGAGTAAGGAGAGCCCTGAATGATAGGAGGATGGATGAGAGGGAAGCAAGTGAGTGTGCTAGGAATAGGAATGAGTGGCAAGCGATTGTGACACAGCTCTGATGGGCATCTGCTGTTACCATGGGGCTGCATCTTACAGAGGTAGCCCTGTGGTAGGGGCAGTAGGGGAGTTGGCAGTTGTGAAGCGACACAGGTTGTGGAAGAGCTGGGAGGATGGGCTGTGGCACTCCAGCAGTGTCATCTGAGCTGTCGCTAGCTCCCTTGTCATTGCCCATAGAGCAAAGTAATCCTCTTATTGTTTTCTTTTTTGATGTAGGCTACCCCCCAATTAAAGGGGGAAACAGCAAAGGTAGATAGTAATAATAGAATTAGACAGAGGCTTGGAACTAGTAGGTCAGGATGGAAGGTTGTGGAAATTGAGTCAGTTGCTATTTGCGGATGATACTGCACTGGTGGCTGATACTGAAAATTAATTGAATCATTTGGTGACTGAGTTTATTAGTGTGTGTAAAAGAAGGAAGTTGCGGGTGAATATTGGTAAAAGTAAAGTCATGATATGCACATGATATGGCAGATTGAATGTAGGAGTGAATGAGCAGTTGCTTGAAGGAGTTGAGAGTTTTAAGTATCTGGGGTCGCATGCATCAATTAGTGGACAAGTGGATGTAGAGGTAAATCACAGAGTGAAGGAAGCAAGTAAATGTCTAGGTGGGTTGAAGTGTAATGAGAAATAGATACATGGGAATGAATGCAAAGAGTAGAATCTATGAAGGTGTGATTGTACTGACAGCATTGTATAGAGCAGAGACTTGGAATGCAAGAGAGGATGAAAGGAAGAAGTAGAATGTAATAGAGATGAGGTGTATGAGAGGCATGATTGGTGAATCTAGAATAGATAGTGTAAGAAATGACGATGTCAGACAGAGAACGGGTGTTGGAATTAAGCTGTCGGATAGGTTAGATAAGAGAGTGTTGAGATGGTTTGGACACATGGAATGGATGAGTGATGAACGAATAGTGAAGAGAGAGTGGAGTGCAGAAGAGATTGGAGTTAGGTCAAGAGGGAGACCTAGAATGAGATGGATGGATGGCATGAAAAGAGCATTGAATGAATGTGGAATGTCAGTGGAACAGGGAAGAGTGCATGCAAGAGATAGGAATGAGTGGAGGAATATTGCTTATATATAATGCGGCCCAAAGGGATTTCTTGGACCTGCAACCTCAGTGAACTGTGGTGGACGGGTTTGAGGGGAGTTGCCATGTGATGAAGCAGTGGGGGTAAACCAGCTGCAGGTGTTGGGTCTCATTGTAGAATATCCTTGTCCACCTACCTTGTGGATGACCCAAGAAGGGTGGAAGGAGGGAGATGTGGAAACCCTTTATCCCCAAGGAGCTGAGAGGATTGGTTGATATGTGTATGCATCATGGTGAATGCCCATTTCTTGGTTCAGCCACCCCCCTTGCAAGGGGGAATGACGCATGTGTATGTATGTATGTATGGAGGAATCTTGACTTCATTAATAACTACATTAACAGATGATCAAGACAAGAAGACGGTTACTGTTCTTTTTGTAGTACTGTCAATAATTATTCTCATATTACAGTCAATGGAAAGATCAAAAGTTTCAAGAAATTAAAAACCGAGCAAAGGAGGTACCGTATGAGCGATAATAAAAGTCCATATGAATGAGCGCCTAAAGCCAGGAATCTGAATGTCTAGTCTTGCTTGATCTTGACATTTTATACCTTACCCAGTGCAAGAAGATATTGAAACAGATGAAGGTTCTGGTACAATTCCATTTACATATTCAAGGTTAATTATTGCCAAGCTAGCACCTGTATCAGTTATAAACTTAAACTTCGTAGCTCCAAGTTGAGCAGCAACTTCTAAAGGTGGCAGGTTTGCCGTATCAAACTTGGTGTACCACCCTTCTAGTTTTCAGAAGAAGGAGTTGGCGGTCTGGAGTTAAGTTTGCTTTTTGCTGCCATTTACACCATGGTTTACAAGTTTTGGCACGATCAGCAAAATAAGTACGTGCCTGTGACAGAATGTTTAGCTCAAAGTAACCAGAGGCTGTAGTAGATGACTTATTAGTTGTAACAGTTTTCTTTTCTTACTAAAAAAATCTCACTCCTTGAATTTTGCAGATAATGATTATTTACAATTTATATTTCAGTATATCACTGATTTTAAATATATCTTGTTTAATATTCTTGTATGTGTAGAAAGCATGAACCCAATATAAAAATATTTCTTCTATTTCTCTGTGTTCTGTTTTTTTTCTTTTTTCTCATGCATGATGCCATAATCCTAGCGAGTCTGTTAGATATGTTGTTTATGCAATTTTCTTATTATAAAATTACTTTTGCTGATAAATTTATATATATATATTGCTTTTCTTGATAATATATTATAAATTTGACCCTGCTGATACGTCATAAGCTTGATAGATACATTTCAGTACTTCTTTACTATTTGAATATTTAAAAGTCTGTCTCCTGCTATGCAAAGAATGCCCTGCAGGTATTTCTCCAGTAACCTATTTTGCCCATAAATATTTCTTGTTTCTTTTGTTTCATCTGCATGTTGCACCTAAAATACTGTCTCTCCCTTGCATCTCTGCTGTAATTGCCTGCCAGGAACCGCCACTATAGTAAAAAATCATTGGCAGACAAGTTACTGCTCTGAACATACACCCTACATTCCAACAGGCTGCCCGAATGATGACATCATCAAGAGGGACGCTTGATCACTTTTATTTAGCGGCCTCATATCCTAGAGGCAAGATCTCGCCTCTGCAGTCACACTTACTTCAAACTTTTTTACATGGCGTCTTCACAGGAATTCATCTGGCACAAACAAGTGTCCTCTATTCTACTCTGCCTGTGTGACAGAAATGATCGTCGAGTTGAGGTCGAAGTCTTGACATCCATCTGTGGTGCCTGGAATCGAAATCATGCTCACAACTTCTGGGATTTTAGGCAGCATTCCATAAATTTAAATTTTAAATTTGTTCCAGTTTTCCAAAAATTAAATCATTTGTTTTAGTGTGTCATTACATTTTCAAAATTAAAAGAAAGTTGAATACTGAGTTTCATTTAACCAAGCAGTGGAAATCAGAGGGTGTGCATATGAAGATTAGCCTTGGATGTACGTGAGCTCTTATCTGAATTCAGTACCTTGTGTCCCCTCAGTAAAATAGAAACTTAAGAACAACCTCCCCACAATTAAATTGGCGCCCGAGCCCGAACAGAGACCCAGACATACAGGCTGATTTTTATATATATATATATATTTTTTTATGCCTTTTAACACTGCACACGAAACCCGATTACCATTGGCTCAGATTATTGAAATGAACGAAAAGGATAAAAAAAATTTATCGCTAGAGACGTTGAGAATCAGAATTCTTTTTATTATTTCCAAAATTAATTGCAGTAACCAATATTTTCTTTGCTTACTATATGGTTAACAAAATTTCGGGAAATCTGCATGAGATTATGTGATAACAGAATTAAGAAATTTTCCATGACCAGAATACATTCTATTTAAGATTTCACTTATTTGCGTGATAAGATTGAGTTTAAAGCATTAGAGATTTTTATGTCCCTTAAAGAGTGATATTTGCTAGGAATTGTTTATATTTCTTTGGGATTTAGGAATTAGGAGTAAGCATATTAAGTATTTTACTTATAATTGAGTTTGTATACTCAAGAATTGACTGCTCATAGACTGGGAAGGAATCTTTGGCATTGTGTGTTGAACCTAGGCTAAGCTCTTCACGTGTCTGAGTTGTCACTCAAAAAAGAATTTCCCATTATTAGTAGACGCATGTGCAATCTGGCTTCCTTGCAAGCCGTTAGCTTATCTTTGGAGTATTTTGCATAGGATCTGTGCCCTTTTGGCAACACCCCGGATTTTACTTACAACATTTTACTTGTTGGTACAACCATATACGCGCTCATACACAGGCATGACCGCTATACTTTACTTGTTTGTATTTTCTTGCACCGAGTGCTGTCCATAAAATTCGTTGTTACTCATTCCTTTCATTTGCACCATAACTGCAAGCACTGCCACATATTGCTGTTAAGCAGGCACAACTGCAGTCCTGTATTAATAGTGATTCATGCATTGTTTTGCAACATTTTGCCGCTGTTGCACTTGATTGTATTTTGAGTCACTGTCATAGTGACTCACCACTACCTTTAAGTGTGAACTGTGATGATTTTTTCTTCTTCTTGGCGTTGTGCAGTTCTTTCAATTCTTTTTGCTATTGTAGAATTTTTTTTTATGAGGTTGAATTGCTTTGGCACTTCATTGCTGACTGTTCTGAAACTCGCCATGGAAACCAGGCAGTCACAAGAAACCCTCAAACATTCAATATGGAGAGTTACCTGGACAAGATGATTGCTATGGGTGAGAAACACAGCTATTCCCCATGACCGACATTCCTTGAGTGGGTTCATAACAAAATGGCGAAAACACTGAGCCGAGCTAGAGAGGAAAGCATGTGAGCAGGAGTAGGCACAAACAAAACTAGAGAGCAAGGAAGCTCAATGTAATTACCTAATTGTGCTTACGGGAAAGAGCCCAAAGCTCGTATCTTCCTGTCTCCTGATCGGTTCCATTTTGTACTTAGTGATACTTATCATACCTGTCCTTAAAACTATGGATTGAGATAGCATTACTTACCTCCTCGCCTAGCAAATTCCAATTAGCAACTACTCTTACACTGATAAAGTACTTCCTTACATCCTGCAAAGAAGTTTTCTTATGAAACTTTAAACTATGACCTCTATTTCTAGTGCCAGCCATATCAAAATATCGATCCCTATAAACTCTATCATAACCATGAAGGAATTTAAAGATTGTTACCATATCCCCTTCAATCTTCTAGCTTTGAGTGATGGTAAGTCTAATTCCCTCAGCCTCTCATCATAATTGAGATTGCGTATTTCTGGCACCAGTTTCGTGGCATATCTTTGAACTTTTTCAAGCTTAGCTACGTGCTTTTTCAAGTGTGGACTCCAAAAGGGGGCTGCATATTCAAGTTTTGGCCTCACATAGGTTACATAAATATTTCTGAACATTTCCTTGTCCATGTGCATGAGCATGACCAAGCGCAGGCACAAGCACAAAGCGATTATGAGCTTACGCTCGCTCAGCTTCAATCGGTAACCCCGGACAGAGGTGCTTCACTCAGAAATGTGGACCAATTTCCAGGGAGGCCTCCACCAATACAGACATACGAGGATGATGGCAAGCAACTGCTCGATACTTACCTTTGCTCTTTTGAGAGTCTTGCCACCGCTAATGATGGTACAGAGGCTGAGACGACTCATTGACTGCTCGCCTCCATGCCACCCCGTCTGTTCTCCCTGGTCAATGAACTCGACCACGGGCAACTGAAGGACTACGAGAAAGTTTTCACCAGCTGAGTGTTGTGCTAGGTTTGTCTCTGCTTTCCCATTGAAGGAGGAGAACTATAGTGCCTTAGGCAACCGCAAGGCTAGCCTCTTGGATGATTAGTTCTGAGTTGCAAAGTGTACTCATAAGAAGTGGCATCCGTTCTTGATGTTTGATTCAATTGCCAATGACCTCCCTACGGACGATCTAACATATGTAAGGACGAAGCTTAAGGATGAGATCAACTTCGAGAAAAGTTTAGCCGCTGTGGACGAGTACCATCCAGCACAACCAGGCTGGAGTACGTCTATATTACCTTATGAGGGCAAGAAGGGCCAATCCCAAGGCTCGTCCTCAGAGTGTCATCTCCCCTGCAGTAGGCCATGATACTCATTGGAAAGGAGATCGCAGGAACAGGAAGCACAAGGGGCCTTCTCAGAACTTCAATCGTCCAGCTCATCCTCCTATCACTTCTAAGCCTTATTACGGCTATGCACCCACACTCAAGAAGGACGACTCGGTATGACATAAGCCTCAGCAGTTCAGAGGCAAGGGCATTTACCCTGTTCCACCTTCCCAGGGATTTCAGCCGAACTCTAAGAGCCACCACACTCCCTCTCATAGTGGCAGCCAGCATAACCATCTGGCCACTCATTCAGCCTATGCTGTAGAAACAAGGCCAGAAAGGGCCACCGAGAATAACGCTGAAGACCGACCATACAAAGTTTCAAATGTGCAATTTACCAAACATGATGATTCCAAAATGGTCCCAACTTGCCTAGGAACCATAAATGGCATAGAAGCTGAGATAGTCCTCGACACAGGGGCCAGTGTCATATTTGCTGGTGAGAGATTCGTCAAAGATGAAGATTTCTCCGGCAAAGTCGTTTGTGTTGGGCCTATGTAATGCAACAGGCCACTAAGGGAAGAACCTTTATGGTGAGAGGAGAAGGCCAAATCAGTTATGCTCTTGGAGATGGAGTCCTTCTTAGGCATGTGACTAAAGATGGTCACACCTTTAAACAGTTGGTGGTGCCCGCTTTGTTGCACCATCAGGCTATGTATGTAGCACACCATTTACCTCTTCAGCTGACACAGAGGCAAAGCAAAAATTTGGCATGTCCTTCAAAAGGTTTTGCATGGCCAAATATGTTTGTCGAAGTAGACAGATACATGGGCTCCTGCCCCATCTGTCAATCCACCTCTACGGCACCGGTACCAAAAATCCCCATGGCATAACTAAGCTCTCAATGCAGCAATTCTCCAAGTTTGCTATATATATGTTAGGTCCTATTAACCCTGCTTTTTCCACAGGGACACAGTTCTTCCTGGTATACATCGACCTGTCAACAAGGTACCCGGATACAGTGCTGCTATCTTCTATCACGACCAAAGCAGTCGATCAGACCCTATTTGATATTTGCTCCAGGGTCGGCTTCCCTTAGCAAGTCACTTCTGACAATGGAAGTCACTTTACAAGTAGGCACTTTGAGGCTTTCTGTAACCTCTTAGAAATGAAGCACATTCGTATGAGTGTCTATCATGCCCAATCAAATGAAGCATGTGAATGCTGTAATGGGACATTGAAACGATGTTTGCACAAGCTAGTGACAGATATACCCAGGCATTGGGACAAGTACGTCTCCGCTGCCCTTTTCTCCTTCAGAGACACATCGCACGACACTACTGGATACTCGCCTTTCGAGCAGATTTTTGGTCACAATGTCAGAAGCCCAATGGAATTCTTGGCAGAATGTTGGGACTCGCCTACCATCGAGGACAACGATATTGACATCCATGAGTATATTTTGAACTTTTTGTCCCATCTCAAAATGGCCTGGAAACTGCATAATTAGCCATTAAGGGTCACCAGCAGACTGCCAAGCTCCTCTTTGACAAGTGTGCCCGGCATCATGCCCTGACACTGGGAAATCGAGCACTGCTGCCTCTTAGAACAGATACCCACAAGCTAATGCTACCCTGGAAAGGCCCGTACCTTGTGGTACACCATGTGACCCCCAAAAATGTTGTGCTAAATGTCGATGGTAATAACCAGAAATACCATATTAACCACCTAAAGCTGCATCATAAGGACCAGGAGGCCCACAGGGATCCTGTGCTGGCACTCTCAGCAACCCCTACAGGTGCCCTCTGCAGCAACATTACCTCCAAGGCTGCAGCAACACAGGTGCTCCAGTATAGCCACTCCTTTACCTCCTATATTGGAGTATTTCTCCCTTGCGGTGGAGACAGACTTACGGGAGTGGAGCTTTTCTGAAGAAGCCCTTTGGCTGCAGCAACCGTGCTCGCAAGTAAAGACATAACCTTAACTTTTGTTGATGGTAAGGATCCTCCCATTCCCACACTCCAAAAGGAAAGGGTGAGTAATTGCATTATTAACTCCAGACTCCATAGCTGAACAAGATATTAGAGGACTACAAGAACGTTTTCAGCAACCTCTCAGGCACTACCACTATCCTTGAGCATCATGTTAGATTGTAGGACCCAGAGCCATTTTGGCATTCCTATGGCTTTCCCCACCAGCTGTCCATACAGCTGAATGAAGATCTTGACACTTGGGTCCACCTCAGAATAGTTGAAAAGAGCATTTTGCCTTGGTATTCGAAGTAAATGGCAGTGCATAAGCGAGATGGCAGTCACAGGTTCTGCCTCGACTGTCGTAACCTTAACTCCCATACCATCTTTGATGGCGAGCCCATTGCCGACATCGAGAATATTTTCTCGTTACTCCCCCGAGCCAGCTACCTGTCCAAATTGGATCTGGCCAGTGGATTTTGGCAAGTCTCCCTGAATGAGACTACCAAGCCTCTAACTGCATTTTCTACAAGATACGGTCTGTACCAGTTCAGGGTCATGCCTTTGGTATGGTGAATGCCCCTGGCTGCTTCAGCTAGCTCATGAGGACAGTATTGCAGGACCTCGAAAATGTTTCATGCATAATAGACGTCATCCTGGTGCATTCTCAGGATTGGTCATCGCACCTCAAGACTGTTCGCAGAGTTCTTGCCCATCTGAAACAGCATGGACTTCTTTTAAAGCCATTGAAATGTGATACTGATTTCACACAATTGCAGTATCTTGGCTACTTGATCGGAGAAGGAGCTATGTCCCCTTTACAGGACAAGGTGCAAGCTATAAAGGATATAGAGAAACCTGCTACTGTCACTCAACTGAGATCATTCATTAGTAGTGTCAGCTACTACCAACGGTTCATTCCACACTTTAATTCTATCGCTGCCTCTTTGCAGCAAATGACCTCCTCAAAGTGAGGTAAAACCTCCCCATGTCCAATGGACATACAAAGCAGAGAGAGCATTTTTTTAGCTCTGAGAAGCATTGGCGGATGAGCCAGTATTACAACTGGTAAACCCCAATTTTCCAATTATCTTGCAGACCGATGCTCAGACGAAGGCCTGGGCACCGTGCTCTTGCAAGCCAAGTCATGTTTAGTGAAATAAATATTATAAATATATGTAGAGTACTTGAAGCTAGTGTGCATCTCATTTGTCTTTTATAATTTTTATAGTAAAGTAGAGACCATTAATAAACCTAGCCAAGTGGTTTGATTCACCCTTTTTGTTACATCATTTTTTCATATTACGCCTCCTACTCTGGGCACGCAACATGGTGGCAGCCAAGAATATGCACATGAATGTGCTGTGAACTCTAAAGGCAAGTTGGGAAGGTTCTTCTGTGAGTAACTACCCCAAAAAAGTATGTTATATAGGGCATCACCGACCATTTTTTTCCTGATCTAGGTATGGCATAATGTGCGAATGACTGACATTGTACATCTAGACTCTAAACATCAGCCACATCTATTAATTATATGAATTGTCTTGCATCTACATCTTTGCTGTTATAACTGAAGATGTACCTTTGTTACATGAAATGTCATACTTAAGATACATTTTCTGATTTGTGTATAATGCAAATTGGCCTAGTATACTGTTTAGCAAATTGAATTTGAAATATTTGTGATGGTAATAGTGAAGAAGGTGAATATCAACTATACATTGCAGATTTCTTTTCTCGTAATTTACTACAAGAAAATGTTCAAGCGGAAATTTAATGAACTCTGAAAAAAATATTTCTAAGATAAACTAAGTGTGCTAAAGTCTCTCAACTGATTCATGATGTCAGATGATAATGATAATGGTAGGCTGGTTCCAGGCATTAGGCCTCCTCAACAGTTTAGTTTGGATACTAATGTTTTGGAGAAAAGGAAAATTTTCAAACAAAGGTGGCAAACTTATGTAGTTTTGTCTAAGCTGGAATCTCAGTCTAAGGAAGTTCAGGTTGCACTATTCCTCCATTCTTTAGCAGATGATGCTCTTAAAGTTTATAATGGCTTCCATTTTTATATTAATCCATCACTACGAACTGTCAGTGAAATTATTGCAAAATTTTAAGATTTTGCTGTGGGAGAAGTCAGTGAAACTTATGAAAGATATGTCTTTAATCAGCGTTTTAAAGAGAAAATGAAACATTTGAGAAGTTTCTGTCTAATCCTAGGTCTTTGATTATAACCTGTAGTTACTGTGATCAGTGTAATAATTCTATACTGCGGGATCGTATTGTATTGGGAATTAAAGATTCTGCTACTCAAACAGATTTGCTGAAAATAAGGAATCTTTCTCTGTAAAAGTGCATTAATGAATGTAAAGCTGCTGAAAATGCATCTTTGAGATATAAAATGTTTCATCCTGAAAATGAAAGTGTGCATAAAGTAGGCTCTAGAAAAAATGCTGCTAAATCTCACAAATCTGAACAGCCAATGTTCAATTTTCATATCAAAGTATGTAAGTTTTGTGGTAATAAGCATTACTTTAAAAAGGGAGAGTGTCTTGCTTATGGTAAAACTTGTAGTAGTTGTCGTCTAAAAAAACATTTTGCATCTAAATGTACAAATGAGAAAAATAAAACTCAGGTCAAATATGGTCAAATAAAATCTAAGAAAAAAAATCTGTAAAGTTACTTATGATAGTATTTCCACTGATTCTGGTACGACTTCTGATGCTGAATGGGTACACTGTACTAAATCTGAAGATGTTACTAATAAGTCTAAAGATATTAAATGCAATATGTTAATTGATGGTAAAAGTATAATTATCAAATTGATACTGGTTAAGGTGTGAACACTTTGCCTGCAAGCTTTGCTAAAATTGCACAGAAGACAAACAGGGTTTTGACTGTGTGGAATAATAAGATACCATTACCTTTGGGTGTCTGCAGAAGAGACATTGTAAATCCTATAAACAACAGAAAATATTATGTAGAATTTATGGTTGTTAATGAAGATTTTACTCCTCTGTTAGGGAAAAAGCAAGTATTCAAATGGGTCTTATTGAAGTATGTGATTCTAGTTTTGAAAGAGTATATTTCGTCACTGTTGAAGATAAATACTAAGATATTGTGTAAAATTAATTAGGTTCTTCTTTTTTTTGGTCTACAACATTTAAACGTCAAAGAAGATGCTCAACTTATTGTCATGCCTGACAGACGTATACCTATTTCTGTTAGATCTAAACTCAAAACTGAGTTAGAGAGGTTAGTGAGTATGGGAATTCTGAAACAGGTTGAACAACCTACTCTATGGGTAAGTCAATTAGTGATCACTACAAAAAGAAATGATGATATTAGACTTTGTTTAGATCAGAAGGAACTGAACAAAGCTTTGCTACATGAGCATTACACATTATTTATTCTTGAAGATAACTTGCATAAATTAGGACAGTCTTGTGTGTTTTCTAAAGCTTATCTAGATTCTGGTTATTAGCATGTTGTTCTTGATGAAAGATCTAGCATGTAAACAACATTTCAGATGTGTTTTGCTAGATACAGGTGGTTAAGACTTCCTTTTGGACTTAGTGTATCCTCAGAAATTTTTCCAAAACGTATTCTAAGTACATTTTCAGATCTACCTGGAGTTATATTTGTATTGCTGACGACATCATTATTCATGGCGAATTCGTAGAACATGATCAAAATTTATAATTATTTTTCAAAAGATGTCGTGAACAAAATGTTCGTTTAATTAAAGAGAAACTTGTTCTTCGTTCAGGTAGTGTGGTCTTTATGGGTCATATAATATCTAAAGATGATCTTCGGTCTGAACCTGAGAAAATGAATATGATATTTGAGTTCCCAACACCACAAAATGTAAATGAGTTAAGCTATTTCCTGGGTATGGTGAATTATATGTCCAAGTTTTTACCTAATATCTACATCCATTGGACAACTTATTGAAAAACAACGTCTCAAGGAATTGGCCCTCATATCAAGAAGAAGCTTTACATCAAGGAAATGATTGCGAATAGTCCTACGCCATCATTCTATGATCCAAATTAAGAGTTGACAGTTGAGAATGATGCATCTGAATATGGACTTGATTCAACGCTGATGCAGGAAGGAAAGCCGATTGCTTTCGCAAATAGAGCAATAAATAAAACTGAGAAAAATATAATTTATGGTTTAAATAAGTTTCATCATTTTGCATATAGCCATAAAGTGACAGTAGTTACAGATCACACACCTAGTGTTCCCATTTTAAAGAAGGCTCTTACTTCTGCTCCTAAAAGGCTTGAAGCTATGCTTTTGCGTGCACAGGAATATGATTTTGAAGTAAAGTTCAACCAAGGTAAAGATATTGTAGTTGCTGATGCTATAGCAAGAGCTCCTGTTGAATATACCAAAAAAGAAGAAATAATATCTGTAAATAATTTCTTTTATTTATTTATTTATTTTATATATATATTTTTTTTTAAGAGTGTGACACCGGGACAGGCAGAAACTGCCCTCATCAACAAAGGCCCGGGCACGAGAAAATACCAAGACGAAGGAAAAGAAAAAGGTTAAGGGCAAGGCAGAGATGAGGTAATGTCACACAAAGGAAAACGACAGACAGAAAAATCAGTCAAAGTAAAGAGGACCCAGAGATATGGAGGACTAGGCTCTGAGATGACGATAGATCTGCTTTTGAAGGATGAAAGGTCATAAGAATTAGGAAAGACAGAAGGAGGAAGAGAGTTCCAAAGTCTGGAGGTAGATGGGAAGAAGCAGTCACTGCACCGACCAATCCGCGAGCTACAAATCTCCACACAGTACCTGTGAGATGAGGCCGCTTGGCGAGTGTTACGCGGCCTTGGCAGTGGAGGAGGGATGCAACTCACCAACTCATTAGAGCAGCGATGGAAGTAGTAGTGATAGAAAAGCGAAAGGGAAAATACCTTACGGAGAAGAGAGAGAGAATCCAGGTTAGAAGTAAGAGAAGGATCATTAATGAGTCTGACTGCCTTAGATTCAACCCTATCAAGAAGATAAGTAAAGGAAGAAGCACCCCAGATGTGTGAGCAGTATTCCAAGCAGGGGCGGATAAGACCTTTGTAAATTTTAAGTAACTGCAATGAGGAAAAGTAATAACGAAAACGAAACAAAACCCCCAATTTTTTGGATGAAGATTTAGAAATTTGGATTATGTGATTCATCCAAGACAAGTTAGGGGCTATATGGCTTCCTAATATATTGATAGAGTTAAGAGGGTAAATTTCATTAGTTTCGAAGACAATAGGGTTATCAGGAGGAGAAGAAGATAAAGAGATAGCCAGAAACTGTGTCTTGGAGGCATTGAATTTAACTAAATTTTGAGTGCCCCATTCAGATACTCTCTGCAAATCGGAGTTAAGAGTAGAAGAAAGAGTGATACGAGATTGATTACGAGTAACAGATGAAGGTTGTGAAGAAAAGGCAGAGGAAAAGTGAAGGGTAGAATCATCGGCAAAGGCATGAAGAAGAGAGGAAGATGGGGATTGTAGAAGATCATTGATGAAGAGAAGGAAGAGAGTAGGTGAAAAAACAGAGCCCTGTGGAACACCACTGGAAACAGAGAAAGGGCTAGATGTCGCACCATCAACAACTACAGATATAGAACGGTCAGTAAGAAAACTGGAAATCAGAGAACAGAATGAAGGGATAAAGTCATAGGCAGGGAGTTTGGCCAACAGAGCCTTGTGCCATACTCTGTCAAAAGCCTTAGAGATATCAAGGGTGACGACAAAGGATTCCCCATAGTTCCTCAGAGAAGATGACCATACATGAGTATGATAGGACAGGAGATCACCATTACCTTTGGGTGTCTGCAGAAGAGACATTGTAAATCCTATAAACAACAGAAAATATTATGTAGAATTTATGGTTGTTAATGAAGATTTTACTCCTCTGTTAGGGTAAATAATAATAATAATAATAATAATAATAATAATAATAAACTTTATTTCCATTTTACAATGGGTATTCGTCAGCCAGGACAAGCCCCAACCCCCCACTGTGATGTCCACCCACAGCAGTTCCTGCCAGTAAACAGCTTAAACTCTCGGTCTTGGACGGGGACCGATCTTTCGACCTCGTGAATGCGAAGCCAGCGCGTTACCACTGTACTAGCC
>JAXCGZ010023579.1:0-33869 GCA_037179515.1 Halocaridina rubra
TTACACATTTCTACTAGTAATGAGAAAATTTATTTTCATGTGACAACTCAAACACATGAAAGGCTTAGCCTAGGCTCGATAAATGACACCAAAGTTTTTCTTCCAATCTATAAGCAGTCAATGCTTGAATATAAAACACAATTATAAGCAAAAATACTTAATATGCTTTCTCCCAATTCCTAACAAGTATCACCCTTTAACGGATATATAAAACACGAATGCTTTAAAACTCAATCTTATCACGCAAATAAATGAAATTTTATATAACACATCTTCTCGTCATGCAAAATATCTAAAGTCTGTTACCACATAATCTCATGTAGATTTCCTGAAATATTGTTTACCACATGGGAAACAAGAAAATATTAGTTACCATAATCAATATTGAAAATAAAGAAAAATTTCTTATCCGCAACGTTTCTAGCGCGAAAAGTTTTCGTGTGCAGCCTAAGATTCATTCATTTCAATAATCGAGCCAATGGTAATCGGGTTTCATGTGCAATCTTAAAAAGCAAAATAAAAATAAATTTATAAAATCAGTCTGTCTGTTCGGGTCCCTGTTCGGGCGCCAAGTTATGTGGGGGTTTGTTTTAATGATGAATGTTAGAGTGTTCTTAAGATTCTGTTTTACTAAGGGGACTCAAAGTACCGAGCTCGGTTAAGAGCTCACAAACAGACAGGACAGATATTTGTACTTGAACACCCCATGTTTATTACCATTAGTCGGTTAAATGAAACTCAGAATTCAACTTTCTTTTAATTTTGGAAATGCAATGACATTAAAAGAATTGAATTAAATTTCTCAAATTAAATTTTATGAAATGCTGCCTCGAATCCCGGAGGAGGTGAGTATGAGTTCGTTTCCCGGCACCACGGACGTATGCCAAGACTTTGGCCTCAACTCGATGATTACCTCTGTCACACAGGCAGAGTAGAATACAGGGCACTGCAATTTCAGAAACAGAAATGACACACTGTTTATAATGGGAAACTGAAAGCATGAGCACACATATAATGAGTTTCCAATGTCATTCTACTGGATGAATATATATAGGTTATTCACAGCTAACCAGAAATATTTATGCTACCATAATAGCATACAAAACATTAATTCTTTACTGGTTTTAAAGAAAACAATATATTCACAATAAATGAAGAATAAGCAAGACAAATACAGTACTGTATGTATTCCTTAAATTGTGGGCAACCACAAAAATTGCAATGCTTATTACTGATTAACAATTAATATGGTAACACTCCATTTAGGATAAAGGAAGAATCTACGAGATAAATACAGTATTCATTCACTTTTAGTTATCAAGAACTTTGCAATAAAAAAAGGGTGCAAAACCACCTTTTGAGGTATTTGCAACTTATAACTCAAAACACTTTATCCCCAACATATGAAGAATTAGCAAGATAAATACGGTATGCATTCATTAAAATGTGGTTAACAAGAAATATTTGCATAGCCAACTGGGAAAAATTACCTTTTGAATATTTGCAATTTGGCTTTTTGGCAAATAGCTTTATTGACGAGTTTTTGAAGTAAAAACACTTTAGTTACGATGATAGAAAGGGGTGAAATGAAATTAGAATTTATTAGGAAGAGAGATAGATTTTTACGGGCTCATAACTAGTCTTCAGAGGATGAGATTTTCGTTTATCACATTCAGTGAAAAGAAACTTCTCAGCAATATATATCAGCTGTAATTTACAGGTTAAGGAATTAACTTTGGCATGTGAGATTCCAGTGTGGTAATCTACAAAATTTCGTGTGACTGGGAATGGAATCTGAGAATAGAAATCCATAAGATTTATCCAGTAACGAATGTAACTAATTCTCGAAAATAAACCAATTTGCTTGACCTACGAGCTTTACCATACACTATCCCTCACCTTGTTGTGCTAGATGAATTCCTTGTTGTGCTAGATGAATTCCTGTGAAGATGCCACGTAAAATATTGAAAATAAACTTAGACCACCCAGGCGAGATGTTGCCTCTGGGCAGTCTCGGCGCCAAAAGAGAGCGTCTCCTTGTTGTGCTTCGTGACGTCATCTGTAGGAGACATTCCTAGAGCAGTAATTGGCTCTGATTTCATTTTAAGGACTATTTTAGTGGTGGTCCCTGGCAGGCAATTATAGCAGAGATGCAAGGGAGAGACAGTATTTTTAGGTGCAACAAGTGGAAGCAAATAAAATAAAACGAGAATACTAATGAAAAGTTAGGTTACTGGTTCTGTGTTTCTCAATTTTCTTGGCTCGGAGCAGGCAGAAAAATAGGGGCAGCCTTTATATTGGGGCTATACTTCTACACGTACAAGAAGAGTCAATAAGCTATATAGAATTAGCTATAAGCTAAAATACAAATTGCAAATAATCATAATCTGCGAAAGTCAAGAAGTGGGAATTATTTTATTAGTTAGAAAATAACAGTTATGTTAAAGGGAATTAATTTTTTTAGTTAGAAAATAACAGTTATGTTACTAATTTTATTTAATAAGGCATCTAACAGCCTCTGTTGACATTGAGCGAAACACTCTGTCACAGTGTTCATTAGACGATACAGAACACAGGAAGAGATGGAAAAGATCAAAAACTTGTTGGAAGAGGCAAGAAGGTTAAATGAGGAAAGAAATGAAGAAGTGAAGAAAAATTTTCATTTCAGAGTTCTTCCATACAAGGGGAGATAATGAAAATAATGACAGAAGATCAGGGGATGGGGCCTCATTAAGATTGTTATACACAAATGCTGATGGATTAGCTGGTAAGGCAGTAGAATTAAAAGATAGGATTCACAACAGTAAGGCAGATATAGTAGCAATTACAGAGACTAAGTTGAGTGAGGACATAAACAGTGTCACAGTTTTTCCTAAGGGCTTCAGAATACTAAGGGTTGAAAGATCTGAGAGGACTGGTGGAGGGATAGCACTGCTCATAAGTGAAAGGATTCAAGTTGAAGAAATAAACTTAGCTATAGAAAGTGAGTTCAAGGAATTTCTTGTTGCTCGCATAAATACTGGGTCAGAGAGCATTATAATAACTGTTGTATATAACCCACCAAGGAACCAGAATAGGCTTGAAGTTTATGACGAAAGTCATATAGGTACTATTGAAGTCATAAACTCAGTTGTTAACATGGCAAGGGAGAGAAAATGTAGGATTTTGATTATGGGAGATTTTAATCATAAAGAGATAGATTGGATAAATCTTGACCCACACAGTGGTGAGGACTCATTCGGGGCAAGATTCCTAGATTGCGTACAAGGGAATTTCCTACACCAACATGTAATGGAATCAACGAGGGCCAGGGGTGGGGATGTGTCATCACTACTTGATCTAGTATTCACAGATAATGTGTTGGATATTGAAAAAATTGAGTATGAACCACCAATTGGAAAGGGTCACCACTGTGTGTTGTTGATGGAGTATATCATTGAAAATATTCTGCCTGAGAGTAGAGGCACTGAGGACATGAGGAGGAACTATCCGAAAGGAGATTACATTAAAATGAATGAGCTTTTTGCAGTTATTGACTGGAGAACCTTATTTTACAACAAATCTGTACAAGAAATGTATGACATCTTTTGTGAGAAATATGGGAAGATAGTAGATTGCTGCATACCTGTCACCAAAGTAGGTGTAATTCATTCCAGAGAGAAATGGTTTGATAATGGGTGTAAAAGAGCTAAGGAGTGGAGAGACAAATGCTGGAAAAGGTATAGGATTAGAAAAAACATAAATGCCTGGCAAACCTACAAAAGAGCAAGAAATGACTACCTAAGTAAAAGGAGAGAGGCAGAGAGAGACTATGAGAGGGACATCACCAGGAAGGCTAAAGAAAATCCCAAGCTATTCCACAGCTTTATCAGAGGAAAACTGAAGGTAAAAGAACAGGTTTTAAGGCTAAAGAGAGCGGATGGAAGCATCACTGAGACGGATGAAGAGATCTGCAAAGAATTGAACAAGGAGTTTCAGTCAGTATTTACAGTAGAAAATACCCCACCCCCTCAGATTGCAGAGATAGAAGCTCAAGGGCCGGTATTAGAAAACATCAACCTTACAGCCACAGAGGTATGCAAAGCACTGATGGATTTAGATGTTCGTAAAGCTACAGGTCCTGATAACATATCCCCTCATGAGCTTAAAAGATGCACAAACTCAATATCAGTGGCACTAAGTATCATATTTAAAAGTCACTGGAGTCAGGGGAGATTCCAAGATGCTGGAAATAAGCAAATGTGATACCTATCTTCAAAAAGGGAAGGAGGGATACGGCTCTGAACTATAGACCAGTTTCCTTGACCAGCATAGTTGCAAAGTTATGGAGAAACTACTAAGGAAACATATCTCTCTTCACGTGGAATCCTTCAACTTTTTGTCAGTGAGGCAACATTGCTTCAGAGAAGGTAGATCAACAGTAACAAACTCATTAGAATTTTATGATGAGGTAAGCCGAATCTTACAGGAAAGAGAGGGCTGGGCAGATTGCATATTCCTAGACTTCCAGAAAGCGTTTGACACTGTTCCACATGGGAGACTTATTAGGAAGCTGCAAGCAATGGCTAGAATAGGTGGAAATGTTTTGGAATGGATAAAAACTTACTTAGAAGGAAGGGAACAGAGGGTTAGAGTAAGACACCCAGTGTCTGAATGGAGAAGAGTTAGTAGTGGAGTTCCACAGGGTTAAGTTTTAGGGCCACTTTTGTTCCTTGTATATGTAAATGACCTACCAGAGTCTGTAAATTCATTCATGAATATGTTTGCAGATGATGCAATGATTGTGAAGAAAGTAAAAAACGAGAACAATGGTAGAGAACTTCAGGAGGATCTAAATAATCTGCATGAGTGGTCAGAAAAGTGGCTAATGAAATTCAATACTTCAAAATGTAAGGTAATGAGAATGGGTACAAGTGCAGGAAGGCCCAAGCTTGACTACTCGGTGGCTGGAGTACAACTTCAAGAGACAGAAAATGAGAGAGATCTAGGAGTAAACATACTGGCAGATTTGTCTCCAGAAATACATATAAATGGCATAGTAAGGGCAGCATATACATTCTTATCAAATGTAAGGGTAGCCTTCAGGCACATGGACAAGGAAATGTTCAGAAATATTTATGTAACCTATGTGAGGCCAAAACTCGAATATGCAGCTCCCTTTTGGAATCCACACTTGAAAAAGCACATAGCTAAGCTTGAAAAAGTTCAAAGACATGCCACGAAACTAGTGCCAGAAATATGCAATCTCAGTTATGATGAGAGGCTGAGGAAATTAGACTTACCATCACTCGAAGCTAGAAGATTGAGGGGGGGATATGGTGACAGTCTTTAAATTCCTTCATGGTTATGATAGAGTGGATAGGGATCGATATTTTGATATGGCTGACTCTAGAACTAGAGGTCATAGTTTGTAGCTTTGTAAGAAAACTTCTTTGCAGGATGTAGGGAAATAGTTTTTCAGTGTAAGAGTAGTTGATAATTGGAATTTGCAAAGCGAGGAGGTAGTTAATCTATCTCAATCCATAGTTTTAAGGACAGGTATGATAAGTATCACTAAGTATAAAATGGAACCGATCAGGAGACGGGAAGATACGAGCTTTGGACACTTTCCTGTAAACACAATTAGGTAATCACAATTAGGTAATCACACGTGAGTTAGACTGAACGAGCCATTGTCCGAAACGCTGATACCGGTATCGTATTTTACATGTTGCAATACTGTTATTTATGGTTTTTACTATTTTTTACTGTTTTATTATTCTTAGGCTAAGAAATACGTTTTTTTTATCAATAAAATCATAAAACTACTGGAAATATAAATATATATGCTAGCTCATGTAGCTGCGACCCCAATACATTGTACGCTATCGGACACTATTTCACATGATGCAATACTGTGAGGTATACTGTATATCTAAATTTATGTTTTTTACTATTTTTTACTATTTTATTATTCGTAGGCTGGGAAATAATTTTTTTTTCTCAATTAGATAATGAAATATGTTTTTTTCAATAAAGAAATTAAAATACTGAAAATTTTTATTTTTTTAATATTTCAATACTTTTGCATATACCCCCCCCCCAAAAAAAAATTGCTAAAAAAAATTGCGGTACAATGAAATCGTGAGCCAAGAAACGCGATACAGTGAAGGATCACTGTATATACAGTGTTCCTTCCATTATCGCGATGGTTCAGTTCCGGGACCCGGCGCGAGAAAGGAAAATCGCGAAGTGGGAACAGCCTATATGTACATAGATATTTTAATTTATTTTTACGTTTACACTGGATAAACCCTCCCTGTACTGTTAACAAACCACCCTTTACTTCATAAATAACAGCATGCAACGTAAATTTATATAAAAGTGATAGATAAAATTACGGTGAATGAAGTGGTAATTACATGACATACTCATGTACATAGGTATTTTACAATTATTTTTACATTTACGTACTGTATAAACCTTCCCTGCACTGTTAAAAAAACACCCTTTACTTTATAAATAACAGCAAGCAACATAAATTTTTATGAAAGTGATAGGAAAACCTACCGTGAATGAGGTAATGATGACGTGACATACTCATATACATATGTATTTTACAATTATTTTTTCGTTTACGTACTGTATAAACCCTCCCTGAAGTGTTAAAAAAACACTCTTTACTTTATAAATAACAGCATGCAACGTAAATTTATATGAAAGTGATAGGAAAACTTACCGTGAATGAGGTGATGATGACGTGACATACTCATGTACATAGGTAGTTTACAATTATTTTTACGTTTATGTACTGTATAAACCCTCCCTGCACTGTTAAAAAAACACCCTTTACTTTATAAATAACAGCATGCAACGTAAATTTATATGAAAGTGATAGATAAAATTACGTTGAAGGAAGTGGTAATTACATGACATACTCATGTACATAGGTATTTTACAATTATTTTTACATTTACGTACTGTATAAACCCTCCCTGCACTGTTAAAAAAACACTCTTTACATTATAAATAACAGCATGCAACGTAAATTTACATGAAAGTGATAGATAAAATTACGGTGAATGAAGTGGTAATTACATGACATACTCATGTACATAGGTATTTTACAATTATTATAAATAACAGCATGCAACGTAAATTTATATGTACGTGATAGGTAAACTTACCGTGAATGAGGTGATGATCTTTCTTGACCCCGGAGGAAATTATTTTGCAGCCAATAAAAGCTTTACGGCTGCTTCTTGGGGGAGAAGAACATGGTATTGGGGAGTTGCTGTCGCTGTTTCTTCTTTTGTTGGAAGATGGTATGGTAAGGAATCATGGCATTGTCGAGAAAATTACAGAAGGTCACCGAATGAACCATATTATCGTCATATTCCTGCGAGAGTTGTTGGGCTGCTTTCACATATTGATATATGGCTGCCAGACGTTCGAGTGTAAAGCCAGGTTCTTCAATTTCTTTGTGCGTTTCCTGAAGATTTTCCTCTTCTTCGCTCGCTGATTTCGTCATTTCTTCTAAGTCTTCATCACTCAAATGCTGCGAGTGGCAGTCAATCAGTTCATTCACATCTTCATGAGTCATATCTTTAAAGCCTTCTCCTCCTAGCAGTGTAGCCAACTTCACAGCTTTCGAAACTGCCGACTTATGCACTTCGTCAGGAGCAAATCCCTTGTAGTCGTGGATGACTTCGGGCCACAGTTTCTTCCAGCTGGCATTGATTGTGACCGACTTTATCTCTTTGATTGCATTCTGAATATTTTGAAGGCATGTGGCAATCGTGTAATTACGCCAGTATGTCTTCAGTGAGAAGTCTTTGTCCGAATCCATGGATTCAGCAAGGTTTGCCAGGGCATTTCGTGTGTAGAGAGCCTTGAACGCACAAAAAACGCCTTGAAACGGGCTGAATCAGTGATGTCGCATTCGGTGGCAGGAACTCTACTTGAACACCGTTATATTCGAGATTAGTTGCGTGGCCACCAGCATTATCCATCAAAAGAAGGACTGTAATATCAAGGCCTTTTTCTGCAAGATAAAGTTTTACCTGAGGGATAAAGCATTAGTGAAACCAGTCCGATGTGAGGTTTTTCGTGATCCAGGCCTTAGGGTTATGCATCCAATACACTGGCAGCAGATTCTTATTCTTGTTCTTCAAAGCCCTAGGGTTCTTTGACTTGTAGATAGGCCCGGGCTTTAACATGAAGCCCGCAGCATTCCCGCACATGATGAGGGTAACGCGATCTTTGTGCGCATTAAATCCCGGGGCTTTAGCTTCTTCCTTGAACAGAAAAGTGCGAGATGGCATTCTCTTCCAAAATAAGCCAGTCTCATCCATGTTGAAGACTTGCTCAGGAACATATTCCCCTTCGGCGATAATTTTCTTGAAGTCGTTCTTGACGTAATTTTCTGCGGCAGCTGTATCTGCAGAGGCAGCTTCGCCATGCACTGAAACGCTTTTTAGGCCATAGCGTTTTTGAAATTTGAAGAACCATCCCTTGCTAGCAATGAACGGTTGTATCCTCAGTGGAGAATCGCTGGAGAGTCCTGGTTGTGGTTCGTCGATATCTTCTTCTCTCCCCGCCTCCTCTCCACGGTCGCCACTGTCGTCGACGGGTTCGTTTGTAGCAAATGTATCGTACAGCTTCTTCGCCTGATGTTTTTCTTTCTGCAATCTGCAATCCACAGGGCCAAAGCAGCTTCCATCTGCACTACTGCCTTATTGCGGGATGTTACGACCCTTTTCGCTGATTTATCAAAAGAAATGCTCGCTGTTTTCCTGATCTTTGCCTCGTCCTTTTTGACGTAGCGAACAGTAGATTCATTGAGGCCAAAGTAGCAGCAGACATCCATGAACCTTTTTCCTTCTTTCAACATATCTAATAGTTTCACCTTATCTACTATGGTTAACATCCTCTTTTGCCGCTTAGGCTGACTACCAGAAGCCTTAGAAGGTGAAGGACGTTTGGGAGGCATTGCAAAGGTTAAATTACGCGTGAAAACACAATCACAAGCAAAACGTATTAATAAGCACAACATGAACGGCGCACACGTGAGTTAGACTGAACGAGTGAGGCGGGACATTGGAAAATGGTGGGAAAAGCAAACTGCAATGAAAAAGCTAATCAGACCCCATGATACAGAACATACAAAAAAATAATTCTGTGATTCGTCGTCTCCCAACCTTTCAGCCAATAGCATTCCATGAACTATCTCACGTAGGTGAGAGCCTTTTCGTTTTCCGAAACGCTGATAGCGGTATCGTATTTTACATGGTGCAAAACTGTTAGTATTTATGTGTTTTATTATTTTTTACTCTTTTATTATTCTTAGGCTAGGAAATACTTGTTTTATCAATAAAATAATGAAAATTTTAATATTCACTAGGTCACGTAGGTGAGAGCCTTTGCGTTTTCCGAAACGTGATACCAGTATCGTATTTTACATGGTGCAATACTGTTAGTACTGTATTTATGTTTTTTACTATTTTTTACTGTTTTATTATTCTTACGCTACGAAATACATTTTTTTTATCAATAAAATCATGAAACTACTGGAATTTATAATATACAGTATATGCTAGCTCACTTAGGTGTGACCCCAATACATTGTATGCTATCGGACACTATTTGACATGATGCAATACCTTGTACTGTGAGTTATATAACAAAATTTATGTTTATTACTATTTTTTACTGTTTTATTATTCGTAGGCTGGGAAATAAATTTTTTTTATCAATTAAATAATGAAATTTGTTTTTTTCAATAAAAAAATGAAAATACTGAAAATTTTAATTTTTTCAATATTTTAATATTTTTGCGTATACCCAAAAATTAAATAATAATTTGCCAAAAAAAAAAACCGTGGTACAGTGAAAACGCGAGCCAAGAAACGCGATCCAGCGAAGGATCACTGTATATATATATATATATATATATATTATATATATATATATATATATATATATATATATATATATATATATATATATATATATATATATATATATATATATATACAGGGGGTCCCCATTGTACGTCAGGGTTCCGTTCCTGACAGTTGACTTAAACTGGATTTCGATGTAAAAAGGAAAGCATCTAAATTCAAACCTAGATCCCCACCAATGCTAAAATTAAATACTCTAAAACATAGAAAAATAAACAAAGTTCTTTATCTAAAATATAAAAATAGTTAAAGTACACTTTACAGTATTGCTTACCTTTACTACTGTGGTTGGTTTGCATATGGATAAATGGCTCCATGTAAACTCCAACCCCGAAAATTCCTCCCCACGAAGTTTTCTCCCCCCACCAGTTTTTCACCCTACAAAACCTAACAATGAAACCAGCTTAAGGTAAACAATCATAAAATTGAAATGTATTGGTTAATTGGTGGAACTTTCGTGTGGTGGAAATTTATGGGGAGAAAATTTCATGGGCTTGTAATGTCGTGGGGTGGAAATTTTGTGGGAGTAATTTTCGGGGTGGAATATTTGGATTGGATTTTACGGGGGTGGATTTAAGGGTCACTGGATAAATGGTATGTCAAAAAGTTTATTTATTAATAATTTATTAATTATTTATTGGTTTCTGATATAAAGGTGGACCGACTTAAAACGGGGACTCCCAGTATATATATATATATATATATATATATATATATATATATATATATATATATATATATATATATATATATATATATATATATATATATATATATATATATATATATATATATATATATATATATATATATATATATATATATATATATATATATATATATATATATATATATATCTATATATATATATATATATATACACCTTGTTCCTTTTATGCGCGATTTTTTTATTCGCGAAATTGCAATAATGCCAAAAAAAATAAAAAATAAATAAAAAATAAATAAATAAATAAAAAATAAAAAATAAGCTCCCGCGGATGCTTCTTCCACGAGTACAAAGAGGATTATGATAAGAAAAGATTATCATCATTATACATTATATATACACCCATCCTACCTCTGTCATATGTCTATCTAATCTACATTTGAAGGTGTCTAAGGTATTGGTATTTATTATCCTACTAGGAATACTCTATGGTATTACCAAGCCAATTTTCACCAATTTCCCTTCTGAACCTAAATTTATCAAGCTTAAATCCATTACCCATTACAAGTTCTGGTTTGATCATGAATTTTTAAAACTTTATTAATATCACCCTTGATAATCCCTTTAAACCATTTATACACCTCAATCATATCCCCCCTAACTCTGCGTCTCTCTAGAGAATGTAGATTAAGTTTTTTTAATCTGTCATATGATAATGTAGGCATTTCATAATTAATTTTTTTTTTTCGTTTTTAAGTCTTGCTTTGGTTATTTATAATTTTTATTTTATCTTTGTTTACATTTGCAGACAGAGTTTCATTCTCCTCCTCTTCTACCGCATAAGTTACTTTCTCACGGCCACCATGCATGTTCCACTGTACTGTATGACTGTTGCCCACTGCACAATAGAGTACAGTACGGTAATGTATGTTAATTTCTAGCTGTAAAGTGAATATGAATATCTTTTGTATACTCTTAAAAATAGATACAGGGCTTTCTGCTTTGCTATGTAGTAATAAAATATGTTTTTTACTTATCTTATATCTTTGGCATGGTGTGTCTATGTAAGGTTTGGAACATATCTATGCCCTTTATCATTGTTTCCTATGGAAAATTACTAGTTTTTTCAAGCGATTTTCCATTCACCCGACACTTCTGAGAACCTATCTAGGCGTTATTCTGAGAACTAGGTGTTTATATATATATATATATATATATATATATATATATATATATATATATATATATATATATATATATATATATATATATATATATATATATATATATATATATATATTGGAACCTGAGTTCTCAAACGTCTCTCATTGTGAACAAATTGGTTCTCAAACACATATTCCGAACAAAAAATGCTTTAGTTCTCAAATAAAGCCTCTGTTCATGAACAGGTAAGCCCGAGAGTCAGCTATGCCACAGCTGCCGTTTAATGCAGACCCCTCACAAATTCTCAGTGCCTTTTCTTGAAATTCATGTATTTTGTTGTTATTTAATATTATTATTAACCCTTTACCTGCGAAGATATATATATATATATATATATATATATATATATATATATATATATATATATATATATATATATATATATATATATATATATATATATATATATATATATATATATATATATATATATATATATATATATATATATATATATATATATATATATATATATGCATATTCTTTCAAGACATATGTTACAAATATTGCACATGTGGGCATGTATAATTTCAACTTAGAGCACCATTTCCTGAGGCAGTAGTGAATAGGAAATCGATATCTGATATCTTTTTCCCTGTTACCATACATGAATTACTGTATTTATCCAGTTGAGGAACTAAGATGGAGTCAGTAGTCTATATGATATCAAAGGGGAAAGTACGAAATATTTGCTCTGAGGCGAGTCAGAAACCCATCTGCACTGTGGAGTAATTAATTTTGTTGATTGCTAACAGGGGAAAGGTTAAATTAGCCAATATGTTGCCAAAGAAGATAAGAGATAACAGCAAAGAGAAAAAAGTATAGTTAGAGCCATAACTGAAGTGAAAAAAGAAATCATACCCACACATGAAAACATCATTGGACAGCTTTTTAGTAAGACACCGGGCATGGCACAATGAGTTAATAGCGGAGCTCAGTGGTACCAAATCAATTTAAAGAGGAAGAGAAATAAACCTTAGAAGGACAATACCTAGTGCTTTTATGAAAGGGACCCCCCTTCTAAACAATAAATTCCTCGCCTTCCCCTTCATCACCACTCCACTTATGCCATAGCTTTCTAGTTATTTATTTATTTTTTATTGGGTTTACTCTTGTTTGTTGTTGATTTTAGTGCTTTTGTATTTTAATGCATGCATAGAGTACTTCATAGATTTAAATATTTGTTTTTTATGAGTGTGACACTGGGAATAAAGCAAAACTGCCCTCATCAACAAAGGTCCAGGCGCGAAGAAAACATTAAAACGAAGGAGATGAGGTAATGATACAGAGAGGAAAAGGACAGACTGAAAAAATAGTCAAAGTACTGAGGACCTAGAGATATGGCAGGATTAGACCCTGAGATGATGATAGATCTGCTTTTTGAAGGAAGATAGGATACAAGAATTAGGAAAGACAGAAGGAAGAAGAGAGTTCCAAATTCTGGAGGTAGATGGGTAGAAGCAGTCGCTGCACCGACCAATCTACGAGATACATATCTCCACACAGTACCTGTGAGATGGGGCTGCTTGGTGAGTGTTACACAGCCTCGGCAACTCATCAATGGAAGTAGTAGCGATAGAAAAGAGAAAGGGATTATACCTTACTGCAAAAAGAAAGAGAATCCATATTAGAAGTAAGAGAAGGGTCATTAATGAGTCCGACTGCCTTAGATTCAACCCTACCAAGGAGATAAGTATAAGAAGAACCCAAGATGTGTGAGCAGTATTCTTAATAGGGACGGATAACTGTAAAGATTTAAAATAATGACAAAAACAAAACAGAACCCCCAATTTTTTTTATGCAGCTTTAGATATTTGGATTATGTGATTCCTTCAGCACAAGATAGAGACTATATGGATTTCTAATATGCTGATAAAATTAACAGGGTACATTTCATTAGCTTCGGAGACAATAGGGCTATCAGGAGGAGAAGAAGATAAAGAGATAGCCAGAAACTGTGACTGAAGAAGACCACTGATTAAGAGAAGGAACAGAGTAGGTGAAAGAACCCTGTGGAACATAACTGGTAACAGGGAATGAGCTAAAAGTTGCACTGTCAACAACCACAGATATAAAGCGGTCAGAAAGAACTTGAAATCAAAGAACAGAGAGAAGGGGTAGGTAGTTTGAAGGAATAGAGCAGTCACCCTTCTTAGGAACAGGTTGCACTAGAGCATGCCTCCAAGGAAAGATACTGGTTGAGAGAATGATGCAAAAAAGATGGCAAAGCACTGGAGCCAGTTAATCTGCAAACTCCTTAAGGAACCTTGCAGGGATATCATTGGGACCAGATGCCTTGTTCATATTTATAGAGAGAAGAATCTTACGAACTTTGCATGAAGAAAGGATAAGGGAGGGCATAGGGTTAGAGAGGGGTAAAGATTGAGGGTGAGGTGTGCTAGAATTGTTTATGGAAGAGTTGACAGAAAAATGAAAGCCAAAGAGAGTGGCTTTGTTAGTGAGAGAGCAAGTTATAGAACCGTCAGAACGAATGAAAGGAAGAAAATTTGAGTTACAGAAGTTTTCGGAGAGGTTTTTGGCTAAGGACCAGAAACATTTGTCAGTGGGAGAGGAGATAAGGTCATCAACTTTCCTTTATAAAGGAAGCATTAGACCTTCGAATCTGAGCAGTACAGGGATTTCTAGCTACAATAAAAGCAGAGTAAATTAAATCAAAAGGAGAGGCTTTGTATGACCGGTGTGCCTGATCCCTGGCCTGAATAGCCATGGAGCAGGCGTGGCCAAACCAAGGATCAGAGAAAGAATAATTTTCATAGAGGAGGGGATGTACACCTCCAATCCCGAGGTAATGATCTCGGCAACTTTTAGGGCTACCTGATCAGGGTTGCAGGACTGAAAGCTGTAGTCATCCAATGGGAAGTCAAAGAGTAAGTTACGTATATCTTCATATTGAGTACGCTCAAAGTGCCAAAGGCGGCGCTGAGTATGGGGAATTGATAGAGGGGGTATGAAAATGGAAGAGATTGAGATCATATAGTGGTCTGATTTACCAAGTGGGAAAAGCACAGAATAAGAGTAGTTGATGTACTGGAAGGAAGAAATAGGTTAAGAGTGTTGGCTGCATGTACATGTCAATCAGGAACACAGATAGGATGTTTGATAATTTGCTCCAGATCGTGAGTAATAGAGAAAGCATGAGCCTCACTTCCTCCCACATAAATTAGACGAATTAAGCCACTCACTGTGGTGTACACTGAAGTCTCCAATGTAGAGAACTTCAGCATGTGGGTGAGAAGATAGCAAGGACTCATGGCATGAGGACAGATATTCATAGAAAGACACAAACTCGGTGGAGTTTGGAGAACAGTAGCAATATATGGAAGGTCCACAACTAATAGCCCCCAGTACCTGGCATAGAGGGGTACCAGGCCATAAAGTCAGCAAGGAGAGACTTACTCTGCTGGGGCTATTGCTGCTGGAGACTGTAAGCTGAAGCCCTTGTTGGTTTATTTGGCAGAAAACCCAAGGGCACTCAAAGGCATTTGGAAAAGTCAACTGCCAGTCAAACAATAAGGCTTGGATAACCCTTAAAATATTTGAGGACTGGTTCAGTAACCATTTTCTGCCTGAAAAGGAGAGGTACTGTGCTTCAAAGGGTCTGCCCTTCAAGGTTTTGCTAAACCTGGACAGTGCTCCTGGTCACCCTGCCCATTTGGATGACTTTCATTCTGATGTAAAGGTGGTTTACCTTCCACCTAATACCACTTCCTTGTTACAGCTAATGGATCAGGGGGCCATTGCCTCTTTCAAAACCTACTACCTCAGTAGAACAATTGCTATGGTTTTCAGGGCAACTGAGAAGGACAAGAACTTCTGGAAGTTGTACAATATTTTTTCATGCTGTGATGAATATCGGTAATACTTGGGAGGAAGTGATGCAAACAAACTTGAATGGAGTATGGAAGAGTATGGAAGAATGCATGCCCCTATTTTGTGAATGACTTTCGGGGCTTTGAGGAGGAAGTTGAGGCTGTAACCAAGAACGTAGTTTTCATGCTTATGGAGCTCGAGTTGGAGGTGGAGGTTGATGATGTAAGAGAGCTCCTGGAATCTCATGGCGAGGAGTTATCTAGAGAACACCTCACTCAGCTGGAAAAGCAAATGCTTAATGAAGAGGAAGAACTACCAAGCCCATTGTCCAAGAGATTAACAACCAAGGAATTGGTGGAAACGTTGTCAAAACTCGAGGCTCAGGACTCCAACATTGCCAGATACAATAAGGTCGAGAGAGGGATTGATGATGCCCTGCGGTGTTACAAGGAAATATATGAGCATCCTTCCAGAATCGCCTTGACCACTTCTTTATGAAGGTACAGCCCCCACCAAAAGATTCTGTGCCCTCTACCTCTATAGTCTCACCTGCCCCAGTACCTCCATTATGTTCTTTTGTCTCTCCATACTCACCTGCCCCAGTCTCCTCAGTTTCCACCTCCCAATAAACCAGTCTCTCCCTCCCATGCAATGACCTTTCCAATGTGGAAGCTGACCACACGAGTAAAAGTAAACAATAATGCACTGTACTGTAGTGTAATTTTACTATTGATACATTTTAAAGGTAAGTAATGCTATTAGGTTTAGTTTTAGTATTTTTGTAAAATAGATTAGGAACTTATATTGTTTTCCAATGTTTTAAATTATTTATTTTTAACATAGGTTGGGGGCCCTGGGTTCGAATTTAGTTTTTTCTTCTTAACCCTCATTATGGCTCCTAAGTGAAAAGTGTCATTGATAGTGACGTTAAAAAGCATAAATGTATTACTGTGAAAACAAAGAAAGAAATAATAGCTAAACGTAGGAATAGTGTTTGTGTTTCTTATCTCGCCAAACAGTATGACATGGCGATATTGACCATCTGTACGATTTTAAAGAATAAAGAGCCTTAAAGACAGTTAATGTGGCTAAAGGAGTGACTATTTTAAAGAAGGATACGTCTCAAGTAATGGAAGAGGAAGAAAAATTATTGTTAATTTGGATACATGAAAAAGAGATTGCAGGAGATAGTGTTAGCAAGGCTAAAATATGCAAGAAGGCTCTACAGTTACACTACGATTTAGTAGCGAACACTCCGAGTGCTAATGGCACTATAATTGAATTTAAAGCAAGTAGAGGCTGGTTTGAACAATTTCTTCTATTAATTGGAATTCATAGTATTGTTATGCATGGAGAGGTGGCTAGTCCTCCACCACCATCAACGTGTGCCAGCAACTAGCAACCATAAAGGTAAGTACCATTTTTTATTTTAGTGCAATAGGATACTGTAGTGTACTTTTCTATAATTTAGATTATTTCTAATTCCATTCTATATTTTCCCAACATATAAACCCATAAAAAAATTAAAAAGGTATGTTTCTGAGACTGGGGAATGGATTAATTGGAATTACATGCATTTCAATGGGAAAAATTGTTTTGACTTACAAATGGGGTTAAGGAACAGATTAAGTTCGTGACTAGAGGTACCACTGTGTATATATATATATATATATATATATATATATATATATATATATATATATATATATATATATATATATATATATATATATATATATATATATATATATATATATATATTATGACGCTGATTACAATGATCTGCTCTTATAACAACAATCAGAATATATTTACAGTACTTAATGATTTCCAAGCAAAAATTAAAATATAGCTGTATAAATTAGAAATATGCAGTACAGTATTAAAAAATAATTATAATGATAATACAGTATAATATGATTATTATTATCATACTACTACTACTACTATTACTACTTCTACTACTACTACTAATAATAATAATTTTGATAATGATAATAATAATTAAAGTAAAGAACAAGAAAAACCTATGAGAGATATAGAAAGGAAACAACGAAGGGGGAACCTCAAAGGATTGTAACATATTTTATATATTAATTTTTTTTTCATAACTGCATAGCACTATTTTACAAAGAAAATGTTTGGCGGATCATAAAAATAAGAGATTAATAAATGTGTGCTGTAAAGGTTAAAAAGACCCAATTTGATATACAGATGTTACTGTTTATGTTTACTACAGTATGGTTCCAATCTACCATGGTACCAATGATGTTTTCATCAGAACCAAATCCAGTCATATGCTGGAGACCAAATATATATATATATATATATATATATATATATATATATATATATATATATATATATATATATATATATATATATATATATATATATATATATATATATATATATATATATATATATATATATATATATATACAGGCACTCCACAACTTGTGAATGAGTTAGGTTCAAGAAATCCATTCGTAAGTAGAATAGTTCTTTACTGTACAGTACTTGTTCTAAAGACACTTAACTACTACATAAAACAAAGTATACAGTATTAATGAATTTTAATTTGGTAATAATAATGTAAAAATGCCATGCAGTCCAGAAATACATACATTAATATATGGGTAAGATTATGTTCGTATATGTGCATGTTTGTTATGTGGTGTTGAAAAGTAGGGGTGCTCCTGCATATATTCCTCTCTCTCTCTCTCTTTCTATATATATATATATATATATATATATATATATATATATATATATATATATATATATATATATATATATATATATATATATATATATATATATATATATATATATATATATATATATATATATATATATATATATATATATATATATATATATATATATACATATAATATATATATATATATATATATATATATATATATATATATATATATATATATATATATATATATATATATATATATATATATATATATATATATATATATATATATATATATATATATATATATATATATATATATATATATATATATATATACAGTAATCCCTAACTATTTCGTGGTTCACCTATCGCGGATTCACTGTATCGCAGATTTTTTTGGCAATTTTTTTCTATTTTTTTTATTAAGATTATTGTGACATCAGGATGGGCCAAAAAAATGATGTGAAGGGATTATAAAAGATGTGTAATGAATATCTAGCTCTCTGCTGGGTTTTAATTTACCTCTGCATTACTTTCATGATGTCTATTCCAATAATTCTCCTTAGATATTATTATTATTATTATTACTGGTAACAATAAGTTTCCTTTGATGATGATTGTGGAGATTATTATCATTATTATTATTATTATTATTATTATTATTATTATTATTATTATTATTAAGGGCTCATCATTGTTTGTACATCTGTTGGTTTATTTACTTTAATAACTGTGTACAGTGCCCCTCCATAGATGGCTGGGGCAAAGAGAGTGTGGGGGGTTGGGTAGAAGAGAATGTTGGGGAGAGAGAGAGAGAGAGAGAGAGAGAGAGAGAGAGAGAGAGAGAGAGAGAGAGAGAGAGAGAGAGAGAGAGAGAGAGAGAGAGAGAGAGAGAGAGAGAGAGAGAGAGAGAGAGAGAGAGAGAGAGAGAGAGAGAGAGAGAGAGAGAGAGAGAGAGAGAGAGAGAGAGAGAGAGAGAGAATCTTTAATAAACTCTTGTTCATTCAACCCAAACTACATTATTTATAGCAAAAATAATGGTTTAATTACATATTCGTAATAATAATAATAATAATAATAATAATAATAATAATAAAAATAATAATAATAATAATAATAATAATAATAATAATAATAATAATAACAACAATAATAATAATAATCTCCACAATCATCATCAAAGGAAAATTATTGTTGCCAATAATAATAATAATAATAATAATAATAATAATAATAATAATAATAATAATAATGATAATAATAATAATAAGATCTAAGGAGAATTTTTGGAATAGACATCATGAAAGTAAATGCAAAGGTATTTTAAAACCCAGCGGAGAGCTGGATATTCATTACACATCTTTTATAATCCCTTCACATCTGACAGGTCATTACACTCTACATCTTTGTTTCTCTTTACAGCCTGATAAAAGCTGTTTTATTTTATCATTTTTGGCCTGCCCTGGTGTCATAATCATCTTAAAAAAAACAAAAAATTATTCTTTTTTTTTAGGTGTTCCCACTTCGCGGAAATTCACCTATAGTGGCCGGTCCCGGAACCGAACCCCCATTATAAATGAGGGATTACTGTATATATGTGTGGATAGTGGTAGATGCGTGTGTCTTGGCTCAGCCACCGCCTTACATGGGGAATGAGGCCATATATATATATATATATATATATATATATATATATATATATATATATATATATATATATATATATATATATATATATATATATATATATATATATATATATATATATATATATATATATATATATATATATATATATATATATATATATATATATATATATATATATATATGTAGTCGCCGTGGCTCAGTCGGTAGCGTCTCCGACTCTGAGGCGTCAGGTCGAGGGTTCGCGCCCCGTCACAATCTGAGGTTAGCAAAGGCATGCACTCAGCGTAAGGATTACATCTGCCAAAAAAAGCCCTTCGCAAGAAGGCAACCGTCCTAGCCCTTGGTTGATAAGGGAGTCCGTGACGTAAAACCGGAACCATATATATATATATATATATATATATATATATATATATATATATATATATATATATATATATATATATATATATATATATATATATATATATATATATATATATATATATATATATATATATATATATATATATATATATATATGTGGATTGTGGTAAATGCGTGTGTCTTGGCTCAGCCACCCCCTTACGAGGGGGAATGGGGCCATATATATATATAATATATATATATATATATATATATATATATATATATATATATATACAGAGTTCCCTCGCTATACCGCGGTTCACCTATCGCGAATTCAGTGCATAGCGAATTTTTTTGGCGAGAAAAAATAAATTTAAATGATTGTGACACCAGGACGGGCCGAAAAATAATAATATAAAACAGCCATTATCGGGAATGGGCACGAAGAATACATAAAGAGAAACAGAGATGGAGTGTAATGACCTGTCAGATGTGAAGGGATAATAAAAGATGTGTAATGAATATCCAATTCTCTGCTGGGTTTTAATATACTGTAACACTGCATTACTTTCATGATGGCTATTCCTAAAAAAAATTCTCCTTAGATCTTATTATTATTATTATTATTATTATTATTGGCGACAATAATTTTCCTTTGATGATGATTGTGGAGATTATTATTATTATTATTATTATTATTATTATTATTATTATTATCATTATTATAATTGTTATTATTATTATTATTATCAATATTGTAAAACTGGATGTGGCAGAGATGAGGAGGTTGAGATGGATGTGTGGGGTGACAAGAAGCGATAAGATCAGAAACGAGGTAATTAGAGGTACCTCAAATGTTAGAGAAATATCAGATAAGATACAAGAAAGTAGACTAAGATGGTATGGTCATGTCTTTAGGAGGGATGAACAGTATATTTGGAGGAGGGTGATGGAAATGGATATACAGGGTAGGAGAAGGAGGGGGAGACCAAAGCGTAGGTGGATGGATTGCATCAACGATGACCTGAGGTCTAAAGGTTTGTTGGGTGATGAGGTATGGGACAGAAACATATGGAGAACACTGGCCAGAAACATTGACACATAAAAGTGAGAAAAGATGTAGACGAAGAAGAAGAAGAATCATTATTGTTATTAAGGGCTCATCATTGTTTGTACGTAACCCAGCCACTGAGAAGGGCAAGCCAGCCTCAACTTGGTGCCAGACCCAAGCCCAGGTAAATGGGGAAGGTTGGCCGCAGGAAGGGCATCCGGCCAGAAAAATTTTGCCAAAACCAAAATATGGCCTTTACAGATAATGAGAATAGTCACCAAGCTAGGGCGTTCCCCTTAGGCGATACGTTGGGGCTTCGCCTGACCAATCCGAAAAGACAGCAAGGGCTACCCAGTCATGGGCAGGCTGGGTTAAAGAGGTACGCTCAAGGGAGAGTGTGGATGAGGTGCTGTGGGTGGGTACTCTTAATGTGGGGACGATGACTGGGAAGGGGCGAGAATTGGTGGACCTGATGGAGAGGAGGAGAATTGAAGTGCTGTGTGTGCAGGAGACCAGGTGGAAAGGAAATAAGGTGAGGGAACTAGGTGAGGGTTGCATATTGTTCTATAGTGGAGCAAATGAGGAAGGGAGGAATGGTGTAGGAATAATACTATCCAAAGACCTGAAGGAAAGCTTACTTGGTGTGAATAGAAAGAGTGACAGAATTATGAGTTTAAAGCTGGGACTGGGAGAAACGGTAGTCAATGTGGTATGTGCCTATGCCCCACAAACTGGTTGTACAGCAGAGGAGAAGGATGTATATTGGGAGGAGATGGACCAGGAGCTTAGAACAATTCCTATAAGGGAGAGGGTAATTTTAGGAGGAGATCTAAATGGCCACTTGGGAACTGGGTGGGCTGGGATAGATAAAGTTCATGGGGACTGAGGGGTGGGTGAGAGAAATGAGGGGGGAAAGAGGGTGATTGATTTTACAGTGGCATTTCACCGGCATTGGTCAACACATTCTTTGAGAAAATGGAAAACAGATTGTTTACATACAGTAGCGGTAGGAGGGAGAGCCAGATAGATTTATTGTTGTGTAGGAGAGACCATCTGAAGGAGATTAGCAACTGTAAAGTAATAAATGGGGAGAGTGTAGCAGTGCAACATAGGATAGTAGTAATTGATTGCAGGCTCAGGAAATGTAGGAAAAGTAAGAAGCCGAGGATGGACCCAAAGATAAAGTGTGGAGATTGAAAAATGCAGAGCTGAGAACTATGTTTAAGGGAAGAGTGTTAGAAGCAACAAGGTTGCATGAGGATGTACAAGAATGGTGGACAGAGAATAGTAAGGTGATTTTGAGGGTTGGTGAGGAGGTACTTGGAAAGTCATCAGGAAGGAAACCACCAAATGATGAAAAGTCATGGCGGTGGAATGAGGAAGTGCAAGAATAGGTGAAGAACAAGAAAGAAGCTAAGAAAAAGGCATATTTATCAGGCCTGGAGCAAGATAAAGAAGAGTACAAGCAGGCAAAGAAGGAGACAAGGAGAGCAGTAGCAAAGGCAAAGGCAGAGAAATTGAATGAAGTCTATGAAGTGCTGGAAACACCAGAAGGAGAGAAGAAAATATGGCGAATTGCTAAGGCCCGAGATGCTGCATCCAAGGACTTGACCCAAGTAAGACAAATAAAGGATAACCATGGAGTAGTTCTAGCAGAAGAGGATGATATAAAAACCAGATGGGAAACTTATTTTGAAGGATTACTAAATGAAGAGAACCCATGAGCAGTATTTGAAGATGGACTTCCACATGAAGCAGTTACAACAACAGTGGCTAGAAAAGAGGTAGAGCGGGCAGTAAAGAAAATGAAAAATGGAAAGACAGTAGGACCTGATAAGATGCCAGTGGAGGTATGGAAGAGTCTTGGAGAGGAAGGCATAGATATCTTGTGTGACTTAATGCAAAAGATCTTTAGTCAGGAAAAGATGCCAGAGGAGTGGAGAGGAAGCCTAATCATCCCAATCTATAAAGGGAAGGGAGACATTCAGGAGTGTGGAAAGTATTGAGGTATACAGTTGTTAAGTTATACTATGAAGATATGGGAGAAGATCATAGAAAGGAGACTCAGAGAGATAACGAAAATTGGAGATGAACAGTTTGGCTTCATGCCTGGAAGAGGGACAGTGAATGGCATATTTGCCTTGAGACAAATGATGGAAAAGCATTGGGAGAAACAGAAAGGACTGCGTATGGTCTTTATTGACCTGGAAAAGGCATATGATCGAGTACCACGTCAAGATGTGTGGAGGTGTATTAGAGAAAAGGGAGTCCCCGAGATATATGTAAGAATCATCCAAGATATGTATGAGAGGGCAGAGGTAAATGTTAAGAGCAGTGTGGGCTTGACGAAAAGTCTCTCAGTAAATGTTGGTCTGCATCAAGGGTCTGCTTTGAGTTCATATCTATTTAATCTAGTCTTGGATGTAGTAACCCAGGGTATTAGAGATCAGTCACCATGGTGTATGTTCTTTGCAGTTGACAAGGTACTGTGTAGCAACAGATGAGAGGTAGTGGAGGAGAAGCTTGAGGAGTGGAGAAAAGTGATGGAGGATAGAGGACTGAAAATCAGCAGGAAGACGACAGAGTACTTGAGGTTGAGAGATGATGAGGATGGGGAGGTCAATTTGCAGGGGGAGGTGTTGAAAAGAGTTGAAAAGTTCAAGTATTTGGGATCAACAGTAGCAGAGGATGGTGACCTAGAGTCAAAAATAACCCACAGAATACAAGCGGGATGAAAGAACTGGAAGAAAGTGTCTGGGGTGCTGTGTGACAGGAGAATAGGGATTAAGTTGAGGGGTAAAGTGCATAAGATAGTTGTGAGACCTGCGATGATGTATGGAGCAGAGACATGGGCAATAAAGAAGACACAAGAGAAAAAACTGGATGTGGAAGAGATGAGGATATTGAGATGGATGTGTGGGGTGACAAGAAGCGATAATATCAGAAACAAGGTAATTAGAGGTACCTCAAAAGTTAGAGAAATATCAGATAAGATACAAGAAAGTAGACTAAGATGGTAAGGTCATGTCGTTAGGAGGGATGAACAGTATGTTGGGAGGAGGGTGATGGAAATGGATATACAGGGTAGGAGAAGGAGGGGGAGACCAAAGCGTAGGTGGATGGACTGCATCAATGACGATCTGAGGTCTAAAGGTTTGTTGGGTGATGAGGTATAGGACAGAAACAGATGGAGAACACTGACCAGAAACATCGACCCCACATAAAAGTGGGAAAAGATGTAGACGAAGGAGAAGAATTGTTTGTACGTCTGTTGGTTTATTTACTTTAATAACTGTATACAGTTCAGCTGAAAAAGAAAACGTAAACAGCTCGTTCAAAGAAAACGTATATTGTACTGTACATGGGAAACTTAAATGAAATACATATATTCTCTACATGCTATTTCCCTGACGATATTATATCGAAAGTTTGTTTGCTGTTTGTTCTTAATACTTTTTTCAATCTTCATAATATCACGTTCATATAAATTTACGCTTGCATGCTCTTATTAATAAAGTAAAGGGTGGTATGTTAACAGTGCAGGAAGGGTTTATACAGTCAATTCTATCTACCTTGGCTATTTCCCCCTTTAATTGGGGGGGGGTAGCCATCATCAAAAAAAGAAAACAATAAGATTACTTTGCTTTATGGGCAATGACGAGGGAGCTAGCAACCGTTCAGATGGAACTGCTGGAGTGCCACAGCCCATCCTCCCGGCTCTTCCACAACCTGTGTCACTTCATAACTGCCAACTCCCCTACTGCCCCTACCACAGGGCTACCTATGTAAGATGCAGCCCCATGGTAACAGCAGATGCCCATCAGAGCTGCGTCACAATCGGTCGCCACTCATTCCCATTCCTAGCATGCTCACTTGCTTCCCTCACATCCATCCTCCTATCATTCAGGGCTCTCCTTACTCCATCCATCCACCCAAACCTAGGCCTCCCTCTAGCATTTCTCCCATCAACTCTCGCATTCATCACCTTTTTCAGCAGTCTTTCATCATCCATCCTTTCCACATGGTCATACCATCTCTGAACATTCATATCTACTCTGGCTGCAAATTTTCTCCTCACATCCGTTCTTGCTCTCACCACTTCATTCCTAACCCTATCCAACCGAGATACACCAATCATACTCCTCAGGCAATTCATCTCAAACACATTTAGTTTCCATCTCTCACTTACTTTCATACCCCATACCTCTGATCCATACATCACAGTTGGCCCCACACTTTCTCATACAAAACTTTCTTAACATTCATTTCCAATCCTCTATTCTTCATCACTCCTTTCAATGCACCGACATAAAAAAAGAAAACAATAAGGGGATTACTTTGCTTTATGGGCAATGACGAGGGAGCTAGCAACCGTTCAGATGGCACTGCTGGAGTGCCACAGCCCATTCTCCCGGCTCTTCCACAACCTGTGTCACTTCATAACTGCCAACACCCCTACTGCCCCTACCACAGGGCTACCTATGTAAGATCCAGCCACATGGTAACAGCAGATGCCCATCAGAGCTGCGTCACAATCGCTCGCCACTCATTCCCATTCCTAGCACGCTCACTTGCTTCCCTCACATCCATCCTACTATCATTCAGGGCTCTCCTTACTCCATCCATCCACCCAAACCTAGGCCTCCCTCTAGCATTTCTCCCATCAACTCTCGCATTCATCACCTTTTTCAGCAGTCTTTCATCATCGATCCTTTCCACATGGCCAAACCATCTCTGAACATTCATATCTACTCTGGCTGCAAATTTTCTCCTCACACCCGTTCTTGCTCTCACCACTTCATTCCTAACCCTATCCAACCGAGATACACCAATCATACTCCTCAGGCAATTCATCTCAAACACATTTAGTTTCCATCTCTCACTTACTTTCATACCCCATACCTCTGATCCATACATCACAGTTGGCCCCACACTTTCTCATACAAAACTTTCTTAACATTCATTTCCAATCCTCTATTCTTCATCACTCCTTTCACTGCACCGACATAAAAAAAGAAAATAATAAGGGGATTACTTTGCTTTATGGGCAATGACGAGGGAGCTAGCAACCGTTCAGATGGCACTGCTGGAGTGCCACAGCCCATTCTCCCGGCTCTTCCACAACCTGTGTCACTTCATAACTGCCAACACCCCTACTGCCCCTACCACAGGGCTACCTATGTAAGATCCAGCCCCATGGTAACAGCAGATGCCCGTCAGAGCTGCGTCACAATCGCTCGCCACTCATTCCCATTCCTAGCACGCTCACTTGCTTCCCTCACATCCATCCTACTATCATTCAGGGCTCTCCTTACTCCATCCATCCACCCAAACCTAGGCCTCCCTCTCGCATTCATCACCTTTTTCAGCAGTCTTTCATCATCCATCCTTTCCACATGGCCAAACAATCTCTGAACATTCATATCTACTCTGGCTACAAATTTTCTCCTCACACCCGTTCTTGCTCTCACCACTTCATTCCTAACCCTATCCAACCGAGATACACCAATCATACTCCTCAGGCATTTCATCTCAAACACATTTAGTTTCCATCTCTCACTTACTTTCATACCCCATAACTCTGATCCATACATCACAGTTGGCACCACACTTTCTCATACAAAACTTTCTTAACATTCATTTCCAATCCTCTATTCTTCATCACTCCTTTCAACGCACCGACAACAAAAAAGAAAACAATAAGGGGATTACTTTGCTTTATGGGCAATGACGAGGGAGCTAGCAACCATTCAGATGGCACTGCTGGAGTGCCACAGCCAATCCTCCTGGCTCTTCCACAACCTGTGTCACTCCATAACTGCCAACTCCCCTACTGCCCCTACCACAGGGCTACCTATGTAAGATGCAGCTCCATGGTAACAGCAGATGCCCATCAGAGCTGCGTCACAATTGCTCACCACTCATTCCCATTCCTAGCACGCTCACTTGTTTCCCTCACATCCATCCTCCTATCATTCAGGGCCCTCCTTACTCCATCCATCCACCCACACCTAGGCCTCCCTCTAGCATTTCTCCCATCAACTCTCGCATTCATCACCTTTTTCAGCAGTCTTTCATCATCCATCCTTTCCACATGGCCAAACCATCTCTGAACATTCATATCTACTCGGGCTGCAAATTTTCTCCTCACACCCGTTCTTGCTCTCACCACTTCATTACTAACCCTATCCAACCAAGATACACCAATCATACTCCTCAGGCATTTCATCTCAAACACATTTAGTTTCCATCTCTCACTTACTTTCATACCCCATAACTCTGATCCATACATCATAGTTGGCACCACACTTTCTCATACAAAACTTTCTTAACATTCATTTCCAATCCTCTATTCTTCATCATTCCTTTCAATGCACCCAACTCTTTACATCCTTCATTCACTCTGTGGCACACATATGCTTCCACTCCACCAACAGCAGCTATAACCAAGCCTAAATACTTAAACTGATCAACTTCCTCAAGTGTCTCTCCATTCAACATAACATTCAATCCAGCACCATCCTCATTTTTTGTACACCTCATAACCTTACTCTTTCCCACATTCACTCGCAAGTTCCTTCTCTCACACACCATTCAGAATTCTGACACTAACTGGCACAGCTTCTCCTCTAAATTTGCCACCACCACCTATAATAAATATGAGAAAGAGAAAATGAACGATAACGACAATAAATGGGGAAAGAGACGCTGACAGAGAGAGAGAGAGAGAGAGAGAGAGAGAGAGAGAGAGAGAGAGAGAGAGAGAGAATCTTTAATTAACTCTTGTTCATTCAATCAAAACTACATTATTATAAAAATAAGGGTTCAATGATAAATTCGTAATAATAATAATAATAATCTCCACAATCATCATCAAAGGAAAACTATTGTTGCCAATAATAATAATAATAATAATAATAATAAGATCTAAGGAGAATTTTTGGAATAGACATCATGAAAGTAATGCAGAGGTATATTAAAACCCAGCAGAGAATTGGATATTCATTACACATCTTTTATAATCCCTTCATATCTGATAGATCATTAGACTCTCAATCTCTGTTTCTCTTTACTTTGTATTCTTCGTGCCTAGGCCCGATAAAGGCTGTTTTATTTTATTATTTTTTGGCCCGTCCTGGTGTCACAATCATTAAAAAAGTTATTATTATTATTTTTTTTAATATTGTGGTTACTTTGAAGTTCTTCACCTATCGCGGCCGGTCCTGGAACCGAACCCCCGCAATAAACGAGGAAGCATTATATATATATATATATATATATATATATATATATATATATTATATATATATATATATATATATATATATATATATATATATATATATATATATATATATAAAACCCAGCCACTGAGGGGGGCAAGCCAGCCTCAACTTGGTGCTGGTCCCAAGCCCAGGTAGATGGAGGAGGGGTGGCGGCAGGAAGGGTATCCGGCCAGAAATTTTTGCCAAAACCAAAATATGGCCAGTACAGATAACGAGAATAGTCACCATACTAGGGCGTTCCCCTCATGCGACCCGTTGGGGCTTCGCCTGACCCCTCTGGAAAGACAGCAAGGGCTACCCAGTCATGGGCGGGCTGGGTTAAAGAGGCAAGCTCAAGGGAGAGTGTCAGAAGTGGTGCTGCGGGTGGGCACTCTTAATGTGGGGACGATGACTGGGAAGGGGCGAGAATTGGTGGACCTGATGGACAGGAGGAGACTTGGAGTGGTGTGTGTGCAGGAGACCAGGTGGAAAGGAAATAAGGCGAGGGGACTGGGTGAGGGTTGCAAATTGTTGAATAGTGGAGCAAATGAGGAAGGGAGGAATTGTGAAGGAATAATACTATCCAAAGACCTGAGGGAAAGCTTACTTGGTGTGAATAGAAAGAGTGACAGAATTATGAGTTTAAAGCTGGGACTGGGAGAAACGGTTGTCAATGTGGTATGTGCCTATGCCCCACAAACTGGTTGTACATCGGAGGAGAAGGATGTATTTTGGGAGGAGATGGACCAGGAGCTTAAAACAATTCCTATAAGGGAGAGGGTAATTTTGGGAGGAGATCTAAATGGACACTTGGGAATTGGGAGGGCTGGGATAGGTAGAATTCATGGGGGCTGGGGGGTGGGCGAGAGAAATGAGGGAGGAGAGAGAGTGATTGGTTTTGCAGTGGCATTTGATCTGGCATTAGTCAACACATTCTTTGAGAAAAAGGAAAACAGATTAATTACATACAGTAGTGGTGTGAGGGAGAGTCAAATAGATTTATTGTTGTGTAGGAGAGACCATCTGAAGGAGATTAGCAACTGTAAAGTAATAAATGGGGAGAGTGTAGCAGTGCAACATAGGATAGTAGTAACTGACTGCAGCATCAGGAAATGTAGGAAAAGTAAGAAGCCGAGGATGGACCCAAAGATAAAGTGGTGGAGATTGATAGATGCAGAGCTGAGAGCTATGTTTAAGGGAAGAGTGTTGGAAGCGATAAGGTTACATGAGGATGTACAAGACTGGTGGACAGAGAATAGTAAGGTGATTTTGAGGGTTGGTGAGGAGGTACTCGGAAAGTCATCAGGAAGGAAACCCCCAAATGATAAAGAGTCATGGTGGTGGAATGAAAAAGGCATATTTATCAGGCCTGGAATAGGATAAAGAAGAGTACAAGCAGGCAAAGAAAGAGGCAAGGAGAGCAGTAGCAAAAGCAAAGGCAGAGAAATTGAATGAAGTCTATGAAGAGCTGGAAACACCAGAAGGAGAGAAGAAAATATGGCGAATTGCTAAGGCCCGAGATGCTGCATCCAAGGACTTGACCCAAGTAAGACAAATAAAGGATAACCATGGAGTAGTTCTAGCAGAGGAGGATGATATAAAAACCAGATGGGAAACTTATTTTGAAGGATTACTAAATGAAGAGAACCCATGAGCAGTATTTGAAGATGGACTTCCACATGAAGCAGTTACAACAACAGTGGCTAGAAAAGAGGTAGAGCGGGCAGTAAAGAAAATGAAAAATGGAAAGACAGTAGGACCTGATAAGATGCCAGTGGAGGTATGGAAGAGTCTTGGAGAGGAAGGCATAGATATCTTGTGTGACTTAATGCAAAAGATCTTTAGTCAGGAAAAGATGCCAGAGGAGTGGAGAGGAAGCCTAATCATCCCAATCTATAAAGGGAAGGGAGACATTCAGGAGTGTGGAAACTTTTGAGGTATACAGTTGTTAAGTCATACTATGAAGATATGGGAGAAGATCATAGAAAGGAGACTCAGAGAGATAACGAAAATTGGAGATGAACAGTTTGGCTTCATGCCTGGAAGAGGGACAGTGAATGGCATATTTGCCTTGAGACAAATGATGGAAAAGCATTGGGAGAAACAGAAAGGACTGCGTATGGTCTTTATTGACCTGGAAAAGGCATATGATCGAGTACCACGTCAAGATGTGTGGAGGTGTATTAGAGAAAAGGGAGTCCCCGAGATATATGTAAGAATCATCCAAGATATGTATGAGAGGGCAGAGGCAAATGTTAAGAGCAGTGTGGGCTTGACGAAAAGTCTCTCAGTAAATGTTGGTCTGCATCAAGGGTCTGCTTTGAGTCCATATCTATTTGATCTGGTCTTGGATGTAGTAACCCAGGGTATTAGAGATCAGTCTCCATGGTGTATGCTCTTTGCAGATGACATTGTACTGTGTAGCAACAGACGAGAGGTAGTGGAGGAGAAGCTTGAGGAGTGGAGAAGAGTGATGGAGGATAGAGGACTGAAAATCAGCAGGAAGAAGACAGAGTACTTGAGGTTGAGAGATGATGAGGATGGGGAGGTCAATTTGCAGGGGGAGGTGTTGAAAAGACTTGAAAAGTTCAAGTATTTGGGATCAACAGTAGCAGAGGATGGTGACCTAGAGTCAGAAATAACCCACAGAATACAAGCGGGATGGAAGAACTGGAAGAAAGTGTCTGGGGTGCTGTGCGACAGGAGAATAGGGATTAAGTTGAGGGGTAAAGTGCACAAGACAGTTGTGAGACCTGCGATGATGTATGGAGCAGAGACATGGGCAATAAAGAAGACACAAGAGAAAAAACTGGATGTGGCAGAGATGAGGATGTTGAGATGGATGTGTGGGGTGACAAGAAGCGATAAGATCAGAAACGAGGTAATTAGAGGTACCTCAAAAGTTAGAGAAATATCAGATAAGATACAAGAAAGTAGACTAAGATGGTATGGTCATGTCGTTAGGAGGGATGAACAGTATGTTGGGAGGAGAGTGATGGAAATGGATATACAGGGTAGGAGAAGGAGGGGGAGACCAAAGCGTAGGTGGATGGATTGCATCAATGACGACCTGAGGTCTAAAGGTTTGTTGGGTGATGAGGTATGGGACAGGAACATATGGAGAACACTGGCCAGAAACATCGACCCCACATAAAAGTGGGAAAAGATGTAGACGAAGAAGAAGAAGAATATAATAAATATATATATATATATATATATATATATATATATATATATATATATATATATATATATATATATATATATATATATATATATATATATATATATATATATATATATATATATATATATATATATATATATATATATATACTCTTACTTCAAAAGGTCTTGGTTCTGACCATTTATTGTAAATTAGATCATTAAACCAATGAGAAAATGGTAGATATGGACCATAGTGGAGTATATATGAACAGTATATAATCTTTAAGTCATATTTGAACTTACAGCACACAATTCCTCCTATCTTATTACTATAACCTGTTCATTTATATTTTCTTTATAAAATGTTGTTGTACAATAGCAATAGAATGAAAAATATAAAACTTTTCACAATGTTTTACAAATTACCCTTGGCCTTCATTTCAGAGTTCCCCATTTTCTTTCTATCTCTCTCATTCTCTTGTTGGGGCTTTCTTTTCTTTGTGGTTATTTTTACTGGGTTTTTATTATACATTTGTTTACTTAAGCATGATAAATAATTTAAACACAATTTTAGTACCTTATAATACTATTACTATTATTATAAATCTATAATCTATTGAGCATTTACAATTAACGCAGCTATGTTTTGTAATGGTTTGAAAATCAATAAATATTGCCAGCGTCTGGTGCATTGTAAAGTTATATTGTCATAGGTTGAACATATTGTAAGTCAGAAACAGCTTGTGTGTGTATATTATATATATATATATATATATATATATATATATATATATATATATATATATATATATATATATGTAGTCACCGTGGCTCAACCGGTAGCGTCTGCGACTCTGAGGTGTTAGGTCGAGGTTCGCGCCCCATCACGGTCTGAGATTAGCATAAGGATTATATCTGCCAAAACAAGTCCTTCGCAAGAGGGCAACCGTCCTAGCCCTTGGTGGAAAAGGGAGTCTGTGACGTAAAACCGGAACAACGAACATATATATATATATATATATATATATATATATATATATATATATATATATATATATATATATATATATATATATATATATAATATATATATATATATATATATATATATATATATATATATATATATATATATATATATATATATATATATAATATATATATATATATATATATATATATATATATATATATATATATATATATATATATATATATATATATATATATATATATATATATATATATATATATATATATATATATATATACCCTGTATATATATATATATATATATATATATATATATATATATATATATATATATATATATATATATATCTCTCTAGATATATATATATATATATATATATATATATATATATATATATATATACCCTGTATATATATATATATATATATATATATATATATATATATATATATATATATATATATATATATATATATATATATATATATATATATATATATATATATATATATATATATATATATATATATATATATATATATAGTCACCTCTTGAATTAACACGAGGATAGGTTCTCAAGAGGCTCGTGTAATTAAAATTTTGCGTAATTTAAATAGTATATTATCATAAGGAATAATGTTAATGTACATAGATACGTTCCACAAGTGTGTATAAACACACTATACCAAAAAGCTAATTACAACGTATTTTACAAGTACATAACCAAGCTGAAATATGTATGTAATAAGTACAGTATTAAAGATATACAGATAAAAAAAAATAAATAACTACTCTATATACGTGGAACAAAGGTGTATGGTGGCGGTGAGCACAGTGCTAGGCCCTGACGACTTTCTGACTAGTTTATTCAGAGAAAAATGAACCTGATAACAACTAACCAGATCTTGTGCCTTTGATTGCAGTATGGTCAGTCAGTACCCTCTACAAAATGGGATTTTCACCCTTATTGGAGTAATGTTTTCACATAAATCCTTGTTGTACTAGTACAACAATTAT
>JAXCGZ010023580.1:12500-27500 GCA_037179515.1 Halocaridina rubra
GAATACCCTTCCTGACAACAACACCCCATTGTTTAATACCTGTTCATTTTCTAGTATTAGACCCAGCATGAACTAAAACACTGTCCTGTTTATTAATACATTACAACTACAGTGGGGGGGGTTTTCGGTGTAACAGTACATAACCAGGAACTTTGCCTGGTTTTTATTTTTGTTTCTTCGGCAATTGACTTTTTAATTCCTCAAAGTTTACAAGTGTTTAAAATGTCTGTGGTGACTCTACTCTCGCCTTCGGCCCTGAGTCCCATGTTCGAGAGTTTTTCATCCCTGTCCTGCCATGATATATATTACAGTTCTCTTCATCCCTCGACGCCATTTGTCTCTGGTAAGATCATTAGTATTTTATTTGGATGGGAATTTTATTTATTTATGAATATGATAGTTGTGATGATGATGGTTATTATTATTATTATTATTATTATTATTATTATTATTATTATCAGTATTAGTATTATAAGTATAATTATTATTATTATTATTATTATTAGTATAATTATTATTATTTTTTATTATTATTATTATTATTAGTATAATTATTATTATTTTTTATTATTATTATTATTATTAATATAATTATTATTTTCTTCTTCTTCTTCTTCTTATTATTATTATTAGTAGTAGTAGTAGTAGTAGTAGTAATAGCAGTAGTAGTAGTAGTAGTAGTTCCTCTAAAGATTATTCTTCATAATTATTAGCAGCGCGAATCCCAGTCCATCTGTTGCATACTGAACTATAAACAAAATTCCTTTGATAAGATATTAAATTTTATTTGATATTGAAGATTATCTCTCTCTCTCTCTCTCTCTCTCTCTCTCTCTCTCTCTCTCTCAACATCTGGCGTCTGATTAGATCAAAATAGGCATTAAAGGAGCTTACGTGAAATGACAAAAGCCTTTATAAAACAAAGTCCATTATCCTGTAAAGCATTTTATATGGTGGTCCTTTTTGTATTCACCCTTAAAGGATAGCCATTTGGAAAAATGGAAATAAATGTTTGTTTGTTTTATTAGAAATTTACTACAGTATTATTGCGACATGACGTGGAGGACCCCCTTTTTGTAGCGGTAGAATGCTCAATTCGGGAGGTGATGGACCCAAGTTCGAGCCCACGGCGGGGTGCTAGGAAGGGCATCTAACCCTAATTCCCCAGCATCAACCCACATGTGTCCACCCCCAATTAGGGACAAATAGTGACACAAAACTTTAAAAGAATTATTTCGACATAACCTGGTGTAGAGTATTCACAGAAAGCGAAAAACCTTTGACATTAATACCTTTTTGCCTGTGCCATAATGTAAAATATTCACTACACAAGAGCCCCTTGTGCCAGAGAGTGCCCGCTTATACGTGTTCTGAACCTGTTCATCTGCTTATCAGAACTGAACTGTGACGTGTTCTGAACCTGTTCATCTGAAATGTGATTATAAAGGTCGGGCAATTGCCCCATAGAACCGTTTACCCTTAGGACAACTACTCCCTGTAGGAAAATATCAATCTGAAAACCTAACCTAACCTTAATCCCAGAGTAAGCACTCAAATAACTTAAGGTTCCTGTTCTGGTATTGATCCATTATTTCTTCTTTATATAATGTATTTCACATTAATATTATCAAAGGGCACTTGTTCGCATTTGCATTAAGAGTTCAAGGCAATAGGTCTAGGGACAATTGCCTAAAGGGGAAGCCTCCTGGCTAGTACAGTGGTAACGCGCTGGCCTCGCATTCGCGAGGTCGACGAATCGCGCCTCGTCCAGGCAAGAGAGTTTAAGCTGTATACTGGGAAGGTTACTGCTGTGGCTGGGCTACACAGTGGGGTTGGGGGTTGGGGCCTGTGCCGGCTGGCGACGGCCCATGGGTCCTCCATGACCCGTTCCACCCATCCGTGGGTGGAGAATCTAAAACAACAAGCCTAAAGGGGAAATTTGTCCTGAGAGGCAGTTGCCCGTGCCCCGTGTTTATTACTGTACAGCTTGAGATTAATTTATCTTTTGAGTCTTCTTAAGAATACTTATTCCATCCTGTGAAATTTTGTATGTATGTATATGTGTACTTTGGTGTTATGTATGTGTGATATTATGTGTATGTGTATATTGATTATATATGAGACACTCTCAGAATGCATTTTTAGACCTGAATTTTTATTAAGCCTTATCTACCTTGATTAAAGCGGAGTATACATGGAGTCACAATACCCGAATGTCATAAAAGGCTTAATTTTATCTGAAATGTTTATCTGAAATGACCCTTATCAATCCTTATCTTCCACAAGATGCCAGACTTATATTAAGTTACCGGGAACTTCCTCTCAAAAACTTTTTCATTTCGATATATCGAAATATTATAATATTTTATTCTCTGAATCAACGAGTACTTTTATGCCTCTGGTTGTTTAATCATTGACTGTTGAATCTAACTGTTTAGTTTTTAATGTTTTAGAACTTGGTTTGAAAAACCAGACAAGGTCGTCATTGATATAAGAAGCGATAAGATTTCGTCTTTGGAGAGGTGTGGGGGTGATAAAGCAATCCTCTTTGACGTTTTCTTAAGTTTTTTTCTGTCTGTGTTGGTATTTTTTGCACACACACTCTCTCTCTCTCTCTGTTCAGCTTCTCTTTTTCTCTTCACTGTCAGTGACCTGTTTACATTCGCTGTTTAATGACGAATCGTTTATATTTAGCTGAAATTCGCAATGTGTTCTGGACAGATTTGTTACTTTTTCTGTCATTTTCTGACGTGATTTCGTCCTGATTTGGATAGAAACAGTTTTTAGCTAGTGTGAATTATTGTCAGTTTTTGCCTTGGAAACAGTCCTAATTAAGACTTAAACAGCTGTTATTTGGTGGGGGGTTTTTCACTCTCCATCGTGAAATTTGTGCTTATATGGTGCTGGAATATTGTTATATTAAGTGAATTCCATTTTCTTCTGTCATATTCTGGTGTAAATTCGCGCAGATAATGGTGCTGGAATATTGTTATATTTAGTGAAATCCATTTTCTTCTGTCATTCTGGTGTGAATTCGTGCAGATGGGGTGCTGGAATATTGTTATATTAAGTGAATTCTATTTTCTTCTGTCATATTCTGGTGTAAATTCGCGCAGATAATGGTGCTGGAATATTTTTATATTTACTGAATTCCATATTTTCTGTCACATTCTGGTGTGAATTCGTGCATATATGGTGCTGGAATATTTTTATATTTTCTGAATTCCATTTTTCTGTCACTCTTTGATGTGTAATCGTCTTGATTGGAATATTACATAAATTAATTTTTTTTTATTAATTTACTGGTTTTATAGTCCTGATTTAGTGCTGTAATATGTGAATTACATTTGTGTATCATTCGCTGGCTTGAAAATCCGGATTTGGTGATTGGAATACCATATTGTTTATTGAATTACATTTTTTGTCATTTTGTAGTGTGAAGTTCATCCTGTTTTAAGTTTCGAACGACTCAACAAATATATTAAGAAAAAAAAAGTAATTGGAAGTGTTTCATATACTGACAAAAATCTATCCAAGAGAGAAATAAGAGTTGATGCCCCACCCTAAGTGAGAAAATACTTCCGAAGTTTTCTGAATAGTGTTTAGGGAAAATATACTAAAGGAAATTGAGTAATCACGCCCTCCTCTCTCCCCCTATCCCCCAACATGTGACGTAAGTGATGTATTTACCTTGTATATCTGTCAAGGTGTGTATTTCCTAATTACAGGTGACATTTTCGGTTATCGTCTGCCGTAGTAGTGGTTTCTTTGAAGATTTCTAAACTGCTCGTTTCCTCATTCAATTTAGAACTATTGTTTGTGTGTTTTTAATGGTGGTAATTAGTGTTGTATTTCTGAAGTGTTGTTCTGTAGTAGAATTCTAGATTGTCATGTGGAATTCTGTGGAAGGTCTTAGAAATCCAAAAAAATTAATAGAAATTAGTTTGTATATGAGTGTAAGAGGTGTGGACTGGTCCAGTTTTTTTAGTTCCTCGGTTGTTTTTTTTTTTTAGTAAGAGTCAGTATTGTTTTGGAGTGTTTATCCACGATTTTTGTATTTGCTTGTGGCTTCTAATTTTGTTTTGCTCTTGAAAGCAATTTTGTGGTTTTGAAACATATCCGTGATGGTTTGCTGATTGCTTCAGAATTTGTCTTTTCGTGAATCTTTTTTTTTTCTTCTCATTGCCATTGAATAATTAGTTGTGATTTTTTAAGCAAATGATCGTTTTGAAGCCAGTACTTTCGTAGATATTGAATAACTGACCTGATCATTTACATTTGTGATGTAAGTCTTGTATCATTGTTGTGATGGTTGGGAGAAAAATTGTCATTTTCTTCATTTTTCTTCCTTATCTCGACATTTCACAATGAAAATGAAAGTACCGAAACCTTCCTCCATTGCTCGTTGCTGCAACTGGTGTAGAGGCTGCAGAAGGAGATCCAACAGTGATGGTAATATAACAATGCAATAATAATAAATAAGTTTGATCTATGTGGTTTGTTTTTACTATTACACGCGTCTCATCCGTCTAGTATGTTTTTACTATTACACTCGTCTCATCCCTGACTGTTTTATGCTGTTTACCCAGGTCTCTATATTTTTTTTTCTGGTGTTTTGAACAAATTTGACGTTTACAATCGTCGCAAACTACTCGTTCATAGATTAGGTTAGGTTGAATTAAGATAGATTAGGTTAGGAATTAATTCGACGGTTTTCATTGTCCGATTCATTCAAAAACGCGAAAACCTGTTGGAAAAACATAAATATCACTTTCAGGGGGGGGGGGATGCGGGTGAAATTATAAAAATTTATCAACAGTTTTAACTGGTATTTTATTTTTAATTTAATAATATGGCTTGTAGTGTGTCCTTTAGACTATTAAAGACCTCTCAATTTACGTGTGGTGCCTCTGCTTACAGGTGAGCGGGTGGTGGAAGTGTATGGAGGGGTGGCAGCACACACCCACGCTGCTGCACATACCCATACAACACAGCCCGTAAGCGGAACTGGGCGGAGCGGCCATGGTGACCCAGCACGCCCTCAACCCGTTGACCCAGCCCTCTTGACTTCACTTGACCTTGAAAGTGATCATCACACTCACGAAATGTTGGTCACGGACTCTCCTCATCCCGCCCATTCGCGTCACCCCCACGACCTTAACCATAACAATCAAGTCTTCAGTCAAAAACCCTCAGGTAGGGATTGTGCAGTATCTTGTATGAAATGTTATGTTAATGTCTTAACAGGCTCAGAAGATTCTTGTCCACTTACCCTGTGGGTGACCCAAGCAGGGTGGTTGGGATAAATTGGGGCAGTGCTTTATCCCCAAGGAACTAAGAGGAGTTAGCAAGGTATATTTGTTTCTAATGACTGTGTGCTTTGACTCGGCCACCCCCTTACAAGGGGGATTACAACATTGGATATGTATCTCACATGGTCAGAAGTTTATTACTAATGAGTTTTGAGAGCATTGCTTAAGTTCATTTCTAGAATAAAAGTAAAATCACTCTGCTCACATAATTGTATGTCTGTTGATAAATTTTGCAATATTTGTACTTTTTTTTTGAGTACTCATTCTTTTAACGCGGACATGTAATGTTAGTTTGTACAAAATACAGGTAATACTCTTCGGTTCTTTATAATTGAGATATTAACTTTGTATTTCAACTCAAGTGCTGCTAATTAAATGAATACCGTAAAAGCTTAAATAACAATTAAGAGTAAATTTTCTATTCTTATTCCAACGTGTTCAGTTATTTTGCCCTTCTGGAACTGAGATTTGAGTTTTGTTTCTTAGATTTGGCTAGTACTTGTCAGATCTCTTAGTAACAGGAGTACTGTTGCCTGGACAGTTACCCCCGGACAATTGCCCCTTAGCAACTGCCCTCTGACAATTGCCCTCCAGACAACTGCCCCATAGAACCTTTGAGTCTCTAATTAAGAGAATTGCCCAGTAGTAGAATTAGGTTGAATTAGGCTTTGGTTAGAGTTTGCATTGTAGGCGATTTTAATTTCTGAAATATATATTGAATTGAAAGCAGATATCTGGAGCAGTTGTTTGGGGGGCACTCTTCTGGTGGGGGGTCAGTTATCCTAGAACCATGTAATTAAAGTGAACTCTTTCTCAATTTTTGAACGATGCCACAAGTTCAATAACTGCCTCTTCAAACCACTATATGAGCTTAGAGAATTTGTGAAATAATCACAGAACCCTGTCTCTTTCTCACAAAATAAATCCTGTAAAAGAAGCATTGACAGGCTTACTTTCACTTGCAAAACTTTTTATTGTGTGTCGTTTTATGTGTCACATAAATCCCCATTCGAATGGGGGTGGACACAAGAAGTGTGAGCTGGAAAATTAATTTATCAGTATGTATACATGGGTTTATTTATTTGTCAGAGATGCATTATTGTGAAGCTAGAAAATGAGATGCTAAAATCTGGTCCTTTATAAGAAGGCTGAAATATGATCCATTATTTATTGAAATGACTGAAATCTAATTTTTCATTTCAGAAGATATCAGCCATGTGAGCAGAAGGGCAGCTAAGTACTTGGTCAGTCAACCAAACAGTGTTGGTTTGGAAAATAACTACGCTTATAATCACGAATTTGGAGGACAGGATAACTACGGTTATGATCCAGGCTACAGCTCCGAGCGGTCCCCAGAAGATGAAGAAGGACCTCCTCTCTATTACAGAAAGGCCCAAAAAGAACGTGAAAACAGGGCCGTGCACGAGGGCAGCTCGTCTCGAGATACGCGATCTCTTCAAGTTGGTCCAGGAGAAAACATCTCTGTGATGGAACTCATGAGGATGTTTCCGTTTATTTCTGAGGGTGAGTTGTAGTATTTGATGTTTTAATCATTTTTCCTGAGGAAAACTTTGGCATGAGTGAAGAGTCAAAGGCCATTGAAAGTAGATATACAGAATATATTAGAATAGTCTGGCCATAGAACTAAAACTCAGTAATTCTTGTAATTTCCTCTCATTCTTGCTTTGACTTGCAGGCACTATCTTCGAAGTAACAGTAATTAAAAATCTTCGAGGATTGGGTTTAGCCTTGACTGGAGGAATTGAATGCGACCTTCCCTTCGCTGGTCTTCTTCGCATCAAAAAACTCTATCCTCAGACCCCGGCCTGGTTATGTGGCCAACTTGAAGTGGGAGACATTGTCCTCAGAGCCAACTCCCACCAGCTCACCGGTCTCTCGAGTAATGTAGGTTTTTGTTTTTTAACTGTTATCTTTACTGTTTACAGTTGTTGTTGTTTGCAGGTCTATGTCACTATTAGTCCCCTTTTGAGTGGTTGTGGACATAGATTGACATTACTGCTTAATAAAGCTGAAATGTGTTTTCATGATGCACTCATATATAAGTGGTAATGTAACTTCGTGTTTAGAAACGCATTTTGAGTTGCAGTTCAGATTTTGACTGCATATGTATTGAATATTTACTCACGAAATTCAACTTTTTCAGAGAAATATGATTAACCCTAGTGCTTTATATAAGTTCACTAAATCTATCTTGTAAAGCCTGGTGGATAATGATAGGGTGACCTATTTACACTTAAAGAAAAGAAAACTCTAGATCCATATCACTTACAGTGGTGAGTTCTTCATTTTCTTCTGATCTGAAGCTATTGTATTATTTAAATCTACTTAGAATTCTTATTGGGACTATGGTAGTGCAGTGATCAGAGCTCTCGACTTTGGATGTCACAGACCTGTGATCGAGTAGCATGTAGCATTAGGAAGGGCATCTAGCCTTAATTTCTCAGCTCCAACCTGTCAGTATCCAATCCCATAATGGGGATAAATAGTTACATATGAAATGGCAAACAACAATAATATAGAATTATAATAAACATGCATTTGATCCTCAGGCTCGACCGGCATAAATGACTGTTATATTTGCTCTTTTCTAGAACTTATGATTCTCTTAGAATATTGTCCTTCATGTTATAGCTAGAATCTTTTTAAGGTAACTCCCAGCCAGAACCCAAGTAAAGTTGAATAACCCATTATATTATTTTGTTAGGTTAGAATAGGTTAGTTGACTTATCTTTTCAGTATGAATAATCCTATAGAACCCTGGCGTTACTCTTCTTTACATAATCCTACAAGTAAAAGTGTCTGTCTTCCATTTCAGGAAGCTCTTGAGTTGCTTCGCACCACCGGACAAGAAGTGACTCTGGAAGTCTGTCGTCCTCCTCCAGGGACGTTGGGTGATGGAGATGACGTCCCAGATGGAAATTCGGGTCAAGCGATTGTGTCTACTAGTTTAACTGCCCCAAATTCTAGTCAAAATTATCTTTCACCATCACCTTCATTTTCAACTTGTGGAGTAAGTGTAAAAATAACTTTCCATGTGTATAGTGATGATTACTGTTTCACATCGCATTTGTAAATATATATTGATTTACAATATGTTCATAACTTGTCTATAGTTTCTCATCGCTGTTCGTTGTGTGAGTTCGCTTCAGGGTAGATATTGATGCACCTCATGAACTTATTAGGAAATGCACTTGATATATTTATTGTGTATGTTTTTTTCAGGAATTTGAGGTGGAATTGACGAAAGTTGCGGGATCCTTGGGTTTCACCTTACGTAAACAGGATAACAGTATCTTGGGTCACACAATAAGAACTTTAGTGAAAGAACCAGCAATTTCTGATGGCAGATTACGACCCGGTGATAAAATCATATCCGTGAATAACACTGATATGTGCAGTCTAAGCCACGAAGAAGCAATTGCCTTCTTGCGTACTTGTCCAGACACTGTCACACTAAGGTTGTACAGGTGAGAATAAGTGAATACAGTAGTAGCTGTAAGGAGGTCAAACCGAGGTCACCTCATGACCTTTGTGCCTTTAGGCATATTAAGTACGATATTCTTCTCATATATAGTGCTAGGGGACCACAGTAGCGCAGGCGGTAGAACTCAACTTGAGAGGTGATTGACCTGCAATTAAGCCCACTGCGGGGTCTTAGGAAGGGCATCCAGCCTTAATTATTCAGCTCCATTCTGTCTGGCTACTCCCATAATGGAGATTGAATAGTGACCCATAGTTAACAAGCAACATCCTTCTCATGCCATTGACCTAGTCAGTTCCCCAGCTACAACTTGTCATTGTCCACCACCATAATTGGGATTAATAGTTACACAAATTTACAAGCAGTGTCCTTCTCACGAGAATGAAAATCTAATGCCCTTTATATACTCGACCTCCTGAAGATACCGTGTATCTAAAGGCCATGCATCGCAGGATGATGAAATTTTTGCCAATATATATGGACTTTTGCTGGTCCACAGAGCAGAAACACCTATGCATGTACTTGTGTTAGTGATGTTGCATTCTAAAAAGCAGATGAAACTTCAGTAATCATTCAGATAATTTCATTGGCAAGGAAATCAAGATTGGTAGAGCAGATGGATATGTTGCCGCCTTATTAAATATGCTGACATGACAGTGCTACCTTATGAAGATCACAATTATCCTCTCCTTCCTGTTTCTCCCCATATTAAGATAGAATATTTTGTATTAAGCAGTGTGAAGTAGAGTATACTGGAGCAGTAATATTAAATATAAACTGTTTACCTACATTGAAAATTCCCCAATATAAACATATTTTTGTTGACCAAGTCTATAACTTCCTGTTACAGTATTTATCATATCTGAATTTGAGATTGCATCAAACAGACTTGCAGTGTAATTTGTAATGATTTCAATTGTGTATTTATTTTCTTTCCAGAGATGCAATGCAGACCCCTGTCTCTCCAATATCTCCAACAGAACCGGAAATAATGGTAAAACCCAAGGCCTTGCGAAAGGAAGCCCGTGATATGCTGTCCGATCTTGCTTTCAGAAAGCAGTCGCCAAGCAACTCACCAAGCCTAACTGGAGCAACAAGTTCCCCAGGCACACCAAGGAGAAGACGTCTTCAGAAGACACCTAGCCCTGACATAAAGAGTGTTGTTGCAGACAGTAAGTTGATACTATGCTTTAGCTGCGATGATTTGTGGGATTTCATGCTAATATGCATACAGTATTTTAGTTTGGTTATGATACAGTAATACATTTATATATGCAAGTCTTTTCTATAGCAGTTCCTCTGCAAGTAATATAAGAGTATTATTTTCATATAATTTACTCTGGTCACTTTTACAGGATGGGATTCGTTAGTTCGTAAAACCGAAGAATCATTACCAGGAACTCCAACTTTGGAGAATAAAAGCTCCCTGAATAGTATAAGAGAGGCTAATCACGAATCATCCCCCTTTGGAGATAGCCTGACAGATGATTCCACATCAACGACATTACGTTCCAGGAACTCATCTATTTCGTCGTGCTCCCTCACGCCTTCCACGTCTGAGTCCTCAAAACCTAAGAGACCAAGCTTTTTAGACCTCAGCAGTGGTCGAGCTTGTACAAGAAAAACACAGTTTACTCCGCCGCACGAAGTTGACAGATCATTCCCTTCTCCATTGGGTGCCCAGTATCCTTCTGCTGATTCTCTGGACTCCGCTCCTCAGCTCACCTCGACTCATAGCGACACTCCCGCTTTTGCACATTTACAGCAGGGGTATCACAGCGTCAATCTGGGAGCGATACATGCTCATGAAGACCGACTCACGAATACCACGTCAGATCACAATATCAACGGCCACGATACAGATGGCCCGCAAAACGGCGGCCTGCTAAAATGGAAGGGAATAGTCTTCACGCCCGAAGAAGAGGAAGAAGGGGATTCAAACTCTGAGGAATCTCTTAGAGATGATAATTCTCTAAGCTCGCAGCAGTCACATAAACCAAAGGTATGTCTTATTATTTAAAGGATGCTTTACCATAATAACAGTAACTGATTTATCATGAAAAATTATACCGTATACAGGTTCCTTAAATATGTGTTTGGTCATCCAAGTTCCTTACTTGGGAGAAAAAGTCATGGCCATATAGAAAGTTACTATTTAGTATTGTGTCTAGAATAACTGTTACTTCTTACTATATGGTTTGTGTATTGGATTACCATTAGTTATTAGAATTTGGTGTTTCTAGAATAAGCAGTGCTTGATATTATTTAGTAGTGTGTCTAGAATAACCATCATGACTTACCATTTGGTAGTTTTTTGAATAACCATTACTTATTTTACTTCAGGTCGTGACGATAGATCTTAACAGAGGCTGGAATAGTCGTTTAGGTTTCTCCTTGCAACCTCAAGGAGAAAAAACGCTCATTACTGCCATTTATGCCGATAGTGTTGCAGCAAAAGATGGAAGACTTAAAGTTGGGGATGTTGTTGTTAAGGTATGATGAAGTATTTTTATTTATTTTGTGTTGGACCTTGGTGTTTCATAGGTCTTGAGGATTCTCAGTTTTATTTGTGTAAATACTGAATTTGATGTGTAATACATTTTGTAATAAAAAACCAATATGGAGTATTGATACATTCTTGTAATGCGTTCTTTTGTACCATAAATCAATGCTTGGTTTATACACTACTTAAACTCTAAGCTTATCATGAGATTATATAACATACACACATACCAAAAGCTAATTTACATCAATCACTCCCCTAGGAGCTAAAGAAGAATGATTGAAGTATATAAGCCTCTGGTGAATGTGTGCTTTGACTCGGCCACCCCCTTCCTAGGAGATGGCTGCCGAGTCATGGAATACATTCACCTAAAGCTAATTTACATTGATCACTCTCATAGGAACCAAGAGGAATGATTGAGGTATATTAGTTCCTGGACAATGTGTGCTTTGACTCTGCCAATCCCCTTACGAGGGTGAGTGCAGCCGAGTCAGAGTACGCACATTTACTGGAAGTTAATTTACATTGGTTGCTCCCTAAGGAGCCAAGTGGAATGATCCAAGTAAATTAGCCAATGGTGAATGTGTGCTTTGACTCTTCCCTTCCTTACAGGGGGGGATTGCATCTATTGTGTATGTTTCTGTGTAACTTATTGATGTTGCAGGTTAATGGCACTGATGTCATTGGATGGGACTCTGAATCTATTATAGATCTGCTTCGCAAGACCAGAGGAAAAATCTCTCTTTCGGTGATTCAGTATCCAAGCTAATTCGCACACTTCGTTGTTCATAGGTATGTGCAATGATGAATAGCTCTCTCTCTCTCGTCTCTCTCTCTCTCTCTCTCTCTCTCTCTCTCTCTCTCTCTCTCTCTCTCTCTCTCTCTCTCTCTCTCTCTCTCTCTCTCTCTCTCTCTCTCTCTCTCTCTCTCTCTCTCTCTCTCTCTCTCTCTCTCCTCTCTCTCTCTCTCTCTCTCTCTCTCTCTCTCTCTCTCTCTCTCTCTCTCTCTCTCTCTCTCTCTCCTCTCTCTCTCTCTCTCTCTCTCTCTCTCTCTCTCTCTCTCTCTCTCTCTCTCTCTCTCTCTCTCTCTCTCTCTCTCTCTCTCTCTCTCTCTCTCCTCTCTCCTCTCTCTCTCTCTCTCTCTCTCTCTCTCTATTTTTTTTTTTTTTTTTTTTTTTTTAGCCACTCACTTGGTATTGGCAGGCAGTTGCATACATCATAATAGGAAGAGAAAAGTTAGTCATGTTTTTCCTAAAAATTTTCCCTTTTAAGTTGGTTACTACTTAAAAAAGATAAATATAAGAATAGCCTCATGAGAGCCGAAATAAATCTATAATGCGCTAGTTTGTATGGCTCTGCCTACAATTTATTTATTTTTAGGTGTGTGGTCAAGGTTTTATCAACCAAGGCAGCTGAAAGGCAGACAGCAGCCAAGGCACAGACAACAGCTGAGAAGCAGACAGCAGCCGAGGCACAGTCAGCAGCCAAAGGCACAGAAAGCTTGCCCAGAAAATAGCAAAGATAGCTTCTTTATCTTAGATAGCACCATCTACAATATTCTCTGTCTAATAGCTTCGTAGCTCACGACAAGATTATTTAGTACTTTGCAGCTGATGAGCGTAACGAGGTAGTTATGACTCCGTTCATTTCTCATAATGGCATGTGACAGTTCTTTCTTGTAATGGTTTTTCCCAGTTTCAAGTGACTCTGTGTACTCTATTTATGTAGCTTTATGCCATATATTGTACTTATTAGCTACCGCATATACCCTATCGTAACTTAACGAAGATTTTTGTATAAAAAAAACAAAAAATCATAAAAGAAATTTGTTTTTTTGCTATTGTTGATATTTAATGCTTTGCCGGTTCAGCTCATGTGTTTTACTGTTGAAGAGTTTAATATAAGCAAAATGGAGCACAGAGTTAGTGAGAGCACGTGTGCCCACACGATTTCTCCCTGTGCAATAAAAAAAAGAATTAAAAAGCTAGTGCCAAAGATTCAACTATGTAAAGTAATTTACAATAGTAATTTACTGTAATAATTACTTACACTTGATAATCCTTGTGTGTGCCATTAATGATTCTGTAGAATGAAGAAGTTTTGCAAATTTTGGAAAGATAATGATGATGATGATGATGATTCGGAAATAATAACATTCCAGCTCTTAAAAACATATTTTTCTCTCCTATCTTTTCCTCGTCATGGGGACCTGAGTTGTCTTTCATGTCTAACTAAATCCCATTTAGTGACGAAATCGGGTTCATTTTTGAATAGACTAGATAAATCTTAAATGAGATTTACTTTCTCCTGATTTTAAGAGATGATCAGTGTAGAAGTAAGTCTCATCGATTAATATCTAATAAGCTTTATGCCCTGATGAAGTCGTGTAATTATTAGTAAACCATCCGTCTTAGGAAGGGCAAGAAAATGTTGTGAGATGTTATGAAATTGTATTTTAGGATTATGTCGCGAATTGTGTATATATTAAAATATGAATATATTTCCTCTATTAAGCTGATTTTTCTGTATCCTTCAAAATTAACATGAAAATTATATGTTTTGTAACTGTGTTTACACTTTACGTTTTTTGTGCCACTATTAATCCCCATTATGGGGGTGGACACTGTGCAGCTGGGAAGTCATTTCTGGATACCCTTCCTAACGTCTCAATGTAAGGTCAGTTGCAGGTCTGTCAACTCTGAGTCAAGCATTTGAACCTCTCTACTACTGTGGACCCTAATTCGATCTGGTGAAACACTGAAGGAGTTTCTGAAATTATCAGAAACTAAGGAGTTACCAAGGTTAAACAAAGCTCCTAATACATTATTATCCTTGTTTCTTTGTGAGAGGAAATGTGAGTTAGATCAACTCTTTCTATCAAAAGGGAAGGATGTTCATTGCTATGACAACTTGTAATGTTAGTATTGCAACTTTGCAGAAGGAATGAAAGCAGACAATGAGAGAAGGGAAGCAATGGTAACGTCGAAATAGTAACTTAAAAGATTACATCATGTTGTATAGTTCATCACAAACAACCTAGACAGCAAGTACAAAGATTAGAGATATTTAGACATGACTTGGTATATGGAAGTGAAATTACCCCATGCACAAATGGTATGCAATATCATTCCAACATTTCTAAAGTGGAAAAAAAATTAGCAGTTTATATTAGATGAAAAGCCTTAAAAGGCACTTGTTATGAAATGTCTAAGGTTGAAAAGAAGTTGGTTTAATATAATTGCCAAATTGATATATGGAACACATATTAATTTGAAAGAAGTGATGTCTAATATAAGTATACATACATACTTTCAGATAAAATAATAATATAGCGTGGGACAAGCATAAATTGTACTAAAAATGTTGGTAACACTATAATAGGTGTTAAATTGAGGATTAAATATCATTAACATTCCACGTGTGAGACCATTTTAGCAATATATTCATCTATAATTGAAATCTCAATCCCGAAATTACATAAAAGTTATATAACGTATTAGTGTTGATGAAACAGAAATCAACTAATTGAAGTAAGATTATTATTTAAAATTCCGAGTCATGCAGCTCCAAACTGTTGAATTACAATTTTCTTAAGAAATTAATGAAAATACGAGGTATTCAAGGAGTCTTGATAATTTCTATAGAGGACACTGGACAAAACCATATACGGAAATGGATCGATTT
>JAXCGZ010023581.1:0-5000 GCA_037179515.1 Halocaridina rubra
TAATTATGTCTACTTATAAGTCACTTTTAATCTTAAAAGAATAACCTTTGTACAAAAATGTAAGTAAATTTTTGTTTGTTTGTTTGCCTCTGTATCAGCTGATCCTTATTCGGGCACAATATATTACTCATAAAATATTTATTTACTCACCCTATTTGGGGTTTATCTAATTTTTTAGATTATAGTATAATTAATATTCCTTGGTTCTAAACATTATTCTATCTATCGACCATGCTGCACGAAATCTTAACGTAAATAAAGTCTGCTGAGAGAAAAAGAAAACGCACAAAATTCGTTCAAAGAAAACTTATATCGTACTGTACATGGGAAACTTAAATTAAATATATATATTCTCTACACGCTATTTCCCTGACAATATTATATCAAAAGTTTGTTTGCTGTTTGTTCTTAATGCTTTTTTTCAATCTTCATAATATCACATTTATATAAATTTACGCTTGCGCGCTGTTATTAATAAAGTAAAGGGTAAGTTGTTAACAGTGCAGGGAGAGTTTCTACAGTAAAGGTAAAAATAAATGTAAAATACCTGTAATAAATATGGTGCTCCTACTTCGCAAATTTTCACCTTTCGTGGCTGGTTCCGGAACCAAACCCCCACGATAAATGAGGGAGCACTGTATATATATATATATATATATATATATATATATATATATATATATATATATATATATATATATATATATATATATATATATATATATATATATATATATATATATATATATATATATATATATATATATATTATATATTATATATATTATATATATATATATATATATATATATATATATATATATATATATATATATATATATATATATATATATATATATATATATATATATATATATACAGTGATCCTTCGCTGTATCGCGTTTCTTGGCTCGCGATTTCACTGTACCTCGATTTCTTTTGGCAATTTTTTTTGGGGGGGGTATATGCAAAAATATTAAAATATTAAAAAAATAAGAATTTTCAGTATTTTAATTTTTTATTGAAAAAAACATTTCATAATCTAATTTATAAAAAAAATTTATTTCCCAGCCTACGAATAATAAAACAGTAAAAAATAGTAAAAAACATAAATTTAGATATACAGTATAACTCACAGTATTGCATCATGTGAAATAGTGTCCGATAGCGTACAATGTATTGCGGTTGCAGCTACATGAGCTAGCATATACAGTATATTTATATTTCCAGTAGTTTCAGGATTTTATTGATAAAAAACTTATTTCTTAGCCTAAGCATAATAAAACAGTAAAAAATAGTAAAAAACATAAATACTAACAGTATTGCACCATGTAAAATACGATACCGGTATCAGCATTTCGGAAAACGAAAAGGGTCGAACCTACGTAAGATAGTACATATTGAAATATTCATTAGTTTATTGATAAAACAAGTATTTCCTAGCCTAAGAGTAATAAAACAGTAAAAAATAGTAAAAAACATAAATTTAGATATATAACTCACAGTATTAAATAGTAAAAAACATAAATTTAGATATATAACTCACAGTATTGCATCGTGTGAAATAGTGTCCGATAGCGTACAATGTATTTGGGTCGCACCTACGTGAGCTAGCATATATATTTAAATTTCCAGTAGTTTCATGATTTTATTGATAATAAAACGTATTTCTTAGCCTAAGAATAATAAAACAGTAAAAAATAGTAAAAAACATAAATACTAACAGTATTGCAACATGTAAGATACGATACCGCTATCAGCGTTTCGGACAAAAGCTTGCACCATCTTCCATTGTCTCGCGTCACTCGTTCAGTTTAACTCATGTGTGCGCCGTTCACGTTGTGCTTATTAATACGTTTTGCTCGTGATTTTTTTACTCGCATATTTTAACCTTTGCAATGTCTCCCAAGCATCCTTCATCTTCTAAGGCTTCTTGTAGTGAGCCTAAGCGGCAAAGGAAAATGTTAACCATAACAGATAAGGTGAAACTCTTAGATATGTTGAAAGAAGGAAAAAGGTTTATGGATGTCGGCCGCTATTTTGGCCTCAATGAATAACAGCCGTAAAGCTGTTATTGGCTGCGGAATAATTTCCTCTGGCGTCTACAAACTCATTACCACCTCATTCGTGGTAAGTTTACCTATCACGTACATATAAATTTACGTTGCATGCTGTTATTTATAAAGTAAAGGGTGTTTTTTTAACAATGCAGGGAGGGTTTATACAGTCAATGTAAAAATAATTGTAAAATACCTATGTACATGAGTATGTCATATAAATTTACGCTTGCATGCTATTATTTATAAAGTAAAGGGTGGTTTGTTAACAGTATAGGGAGGGTTTATACAGTTTATACGGTGTAAGCGTAAAAATAAATTAAAATATCTATGTGCTCATAGGCTGATCCTACTCCGCGGTTTTCCTGTCTCGCGCCGGGTCCTGGAACCGAACCTTCGCGATTATTGAAGGAGCACTGTAAATATATATATATATATATATATATATATATATATATATATATATATATATATATATATATATATATATATATATATATATATATATATATATATATATATATATATATATATATATATCTTGTTCTCAGAATAATGCCTAGATAGGTTCTCAGAAGTGAAGGGTAAATGGAAAATTGCGTGAAAAAACGAGTCATTTTCCATAGGAAACAATGATAAAAGGCATAGATGCATTCTACAAGCTTACAGAGACACACTGTTCCAAAGATGTAAGATAAGTAAGGCATATTTTATAAGAACATAGCAGAAAGACCTGTAGTTATTTATATTAACATACAAATAGTGTACAGTATAAAAGATATACAGGTTTACTGTACAGTAAACAAATTAATGCACTCTATTATGCGATGGGCAACTGGCATACACTGGGATGTGCATGGTGGCCAGTGTTGCCAGATAAAGTGAATGTTTTTTTTTTTTAAATGTATGTTACAGTTTAGGATATATATTAAATACAAGATGGTAGTGCTGTAATTTAAATAAAAATGTGCTTCATCTTTAAGACACTTGAAAGAACTTACCAGCTTACATGTATATTTTTCATATTTATAATTTCTCTCATTCATCTATTCTGGCAACACTGATGGTGTCGGTGAGCACGAAGATGCAAACGTTTTGCCGCCTCTGTATCAGCTGATGCACACTCGCACGCTATTTCCCTTGACGATATAATATCGAAAGTTTGTTTCCTGTTTGTTCTTAATGTTTTTTTCCAATTTTCATCATAATATTCGATCGCATTAAGCGGTAGAAGAGGAGGCTGCGGGAGAACAAACCTCTATTGGCAAACATTTTGTCACACTTCCGTATCAGCTGATGCACCCTCGCACGCTATTTTCCTGACGATTTTATATCGAAAATTTGTTTGCTGTGTGTTCTTAATGCTTTTTTTCAATTTTCTTCATAATACTCGATTGCATTAAGTGGTAGAAGAGGAGGAGGATGCAGGAAAACGAACCTCTATTGGCAAACGTTTTGCTACTTCCCTATCAGCTGATGCAGCCTCGCACGCTGTTTCGTTGACGATATTATATTGAAAGTATGTTTGCTGCTTGTTCTTAATGCTTTTTTCAATTTTCTTCATAATATTCGATCGCATTAAGCAAAAGAAGAGGAGGAGGATGGCGGAAAAGTTCCTCCGAGGCAGTCTAATATTTTTGCATGGGTGTTATTCGCGAATTTCGTATTTTTTTACTATTATTTTTTAGGGGCATTATTGCAATTTGGCTGATAAAAAAAATGCGGAAAAAACGAACAAGGTATATATATATATATATATATATATATATATATATATATATATATATATATATATATATATATATATATATATATATATATATATATATATATATATATATATATATATGGTTGGTAGAGTGAAAGATGTACATGCATTCAGGGGTATGGCTGCTGGGATGTCTGATCATATTTTGGTTGAAGCAAAAGTGGTAGTAGCAAAAGAGTGGGGAAATAGTGTGGGGGGATGTAGAAGGGAAATAGTGAAGGTGGAAGAGTTGAAAAAGCCAGAAAAGAGACAGGAATATCAGGACAGGTTGAGAGTGGCATATAACAGGGTGAAAGAAAGAGAAGTTGGGGAGTTAGGGGAGGAATGGGGGTTGATGAAAGAATGTTTTGTGGGACATGCAAGTGATGTGTGTGGAAAGAGGTTTGCTGGAGGTGGCATGAGGAGGGGCAGCGAGTTGTGGAATGAAGGAGTGAAAATGAAGGTGGAAGAGAAAAAGAGGGCTTTTGAGGAATGGCTGCAGTGTAAAAGTAGGGAGAAGTATGAAAGATATAGGGAGAAAAATGTGGAAACCAAGCGGAAGGTAGAGAAAGAGAAGAGGTTGGCAAATGTTAGGTGGGGACAGGATTTTAGTAGGTCATATGAGGAGAATAAAAAGAAGTTTTGGAAAGAATTGAAGAGAGTAAGGAATGGTGGATCGAGGATGGAAGAGACAGTGATAGATGTGAATGGACAGATGTTAAGAGGGAACGATGCAAGGAAAAGATGGGCAGAATATTTTGAGTGCTTGCTGAATGTTGAGGAAGATAGAGAGGCAGCTATAGTGGCAGTGGGAGGGGTTCAAGGGCCAGTAATGGGAGATGAAAATGAGAGACAGATTACAAGAGAGGAGGTGAAAAGGGCATTGTATGAAGTGAAAGCAGGTAAAGCACCTGGAATGGATGGTGTGAGAGCGGAGATGTTGAAAGAAGGGGGTGTGACTGCATTGGCATGGTTAGTGAGAGTGTTTAATATATGATTTATGTTGTCATTGGTGCCAGTGGAATGGGTGATTGCCTGTATAGTGCCCCTATACAAAGGTAAGGGAGATATGTATGAATGCAGTAATTTTAGGGGTATAAGTTTGTTGAGTGTGGTAGGAAAAGTGTATGGTAGGATACTGGTTTATAGGATTAGGGATAAGACAGAATATGTGATTGCGGAAGTGCAGAGTGGTT
>JAXCGZ010023581.1:10000-17500 GCA_037179515.1 Halocaridina rubra
TAGATAAACTTACTGTGAATGAGGTGGTAATGACATGACATACTCATGTACATAGGTATTTTACAATTATTTTTACGTTTACCGTATAAACCCTCCCTGCACTGTTAAAAAACCACCCTTTACTTTATAAATAACAGCATGCAACATAAATTTATATGAACATGATAGGTAAACTTACCGTGAATGAGGTGGTATTGACGTTTGTAGACTCCAGAGGAAATTATTCCACAACCAATAACAGCTTTACGGCTGCTTTTTGCGAGCGAAGAACATGGTAATGGGGAGTTGCTGTCGCTGTTTCTTCTTTTGTTGGAAGATGGTCTTGTAAGGAATCATGGCTTCGGCGAGAAGATTGCAGAAGGTCACCGAACGAACCATATTATCGTCATGTACCTGCGAGAGTTGTTGGACTGCTTTCACATGTTCATACATGGCTGCCAAACGTTCGAGCGTAAGGCCAGGTTCTTCAATTTCTTTGTGCGTTTCCTCAAGTTCTTCTTCTTCCTCTTCTTCGCTCGCTGATTTTGTCATTTCCTCCAAGTCTTCATCAGTCAAAGGCCGCGAGTGGCAGTCAATCAGTTCATTCACATCTTCGTGAGTCATATCTTTAAAGCCTCCTCCTCCTAGCAATGCAGCCAACTTCACAGCTTTCGCAACTGCCGAGTTATGGACTTCGTCAGGAGCAAATCCCTTGTAGTCGTAGATGACTTCGGGCCACAACTGCTTCCAGCTGGCATTGATTGTGGCCGGCTTCATGTCTTTGATTGCATTCTGAATATTTTGAAGGCATGTGGCAATCGTTTAACTACGCCAGTACATCTTCATTGAGAATTCTTTGTCCGAATCCATGGATTCAAGCAGGTTCGCCAGGGCATTTCATGTGTAGAGAGCCTTGAACACACGAATAATGCCTTGATCCATAGGCTGAATCAGTGATGTCGTCATTGGTGGCAGGAACTCTACTTGAATACCGTCATATTCGAGATTAGTTGTGTGGCCAACAGCATTATCCATCAAAAGAAGGCCCTTAAATTCAAGGCCTTTTTCCGCAAGATAAATTTTGGCCTGAGGGATAAAGCATTGGTGAAACCAGTCCGATGTGAGGCTTTTCGTGATCCAGGTCTTAGGGTTATGCATCCAATACACTGGCAGCAGATTCTTGTTTTTATTCTTCAAAGCCTTAGGGTTCTTTGACTTGTAGATAAACCCGGGCTTTAACATTAAGCCCGCGGCATTTCTGCACATGATGAGGGTAACGCGATCTTTGTGCGTTTTAAATCCTGGGGCTTTAGCTTCTTCCTTGAAGAGAAAAGTGCGAGACGGCCTTCACTTCCAAAATAACCCAGTCTCATCCATGTTGAAGACTTGCTCAGGAGCATATTCCCCTTCGGCGATAATTTTCTTGAAGTCGTTGTTCACGTAATCTTCTGCTGCAGCTGTATCTGCAGAGGCAGCTTCGCCATAAACCAAAATGCTCTTTAGGCCATAGCATTTTTGAAATTTGGCGAATCGTCCCTTGCTTGCCACGAACGATTGTATCCTCGGTGGAGAATTGCTGGAGGGTCCTAGTTGTGGGTCGTCAATATCTTCTTCTCTCCCCTCCTCCTCTCCACGGTCGCCACTGTCGTCATCGGGTTCGTTTGCAGCGATTGCCTCTTACAGCTTCTTCGCCTTTGTTTGTATGATATTGCTGTCTATGCTGATGTTCATCTTTCTGCAATCAGCAATTCACATGGCCAAAGCAGATTCCATCCGCACTATTATCTTGTTGCGGGATGTTACAACCCTCTTTACTGATATAATAAAAGAAATAGTCGCTGTTTTCCTGATATTTTCCTCATCCTTTTTGATGTAGCGAACAGTAGATTCATTGAAGCCAAAATGGCGGCCGACATCCGCAAACCTTTTTCCTTCTTTCAGCATATCTAACAGTTTCACCTTATCTGTTATGGTTAACATCTTTCTTTGCCACTTAGGCTCACTAACAGAAGCCTTAGAAGATGAGGGATGCTTGGGAGGCATTGCAGAGGTTGAAATACGGGAGTAAAAAAAAATCACAAGCACAACGTATTAGTAAACACAATGCGAACGGCGCACACGTGAGTAACTGAATGGGTGAGGCAAGACAATGGAAGATGGTGGGAGAACCAAGCTTCAATCAAAAAGCCAATCAGACCACATGATACAGAACATGCAGAAAAACTATTATGTGATTCGTCATCTCCCACCCTTTCATCCAATAGCATTCCATGAACTATCTCACTTTGGCGAGAGCCTTTGCGTTTTCCAAGACGCCAATACATTGTACGCTATCGGACAGTATATCACATGGTGCAATACTTTGACTTGTATGTTTAAATTTATGTTTTTTACTAATTTTTACTGTTTTTTTTATTCTTAGGCTAGGAAATACTTGTTTTATCAATAAAATAATGAAAGTTTCAATATGTACTAGCTCACGTAGGTGCGACCCTTTTCGTTTTCCGAAACGCAGATACCGGTATCGTATTTTAAATGGTGCAATACTGTTAGTATTCATGTTTTTTACAATTTTTTACTGTTTTAATATTTTTAGGCTAAGAAATACGTTTTTTTATCAATAAAATCATGAAACTACTGGAAATTTTAATATATGCTATCTCACGTAGGTGCGACCCTTTGCGTTTTCCGAAACGCTGATACCGGTATCGTACTTTCTTTGGTGCAGAGTTACATGTAATATATAATGAAATAATGAAAATACTGAAAATTTTTATTTCCTAAAATTTTAATGTTTTTGCATATACCCAGAAAAAAAAACCTCACCAAATAAAAACCGCGATACATTGAATCCACGATAGATTAACCGCGATATAGCGAGGGATTACTATATATATATATATATATATATATATATATATATATATATATATATATATAGAGAGAGAGAGAGAGAGAGAGAGAGAGAGAGAGAGAGAGAGAGAGAGAGAGAGAGAGAGAGAGAGAGAGAGTGTTCCTTCGTTTATTGCGAAGGTTCGGTTCCGGGACCCGCCGCGAGACAGGAATTTTCGCGAAGTAGGATCACCCTATATGTACATAGATATTTTAATTTATATTTACGTTTACACTGTATAAACTCTCCCTGTTCTGTTAACAAACCACCCTTTACTTCATAAATAACAGCATGCAAGCATAAATTTATATGAAAGTGATAGATAAACTTACTGTGAATGAGGTGGTAATGACATGACATACTCATGTACATAGGTATTTTACAATTATTTTTACGTTTACTGTATGAACCCTCCCTGCACTGTTAAAAAACCACCATTTACTTTATAAATAACAGCATGCAACGTAAATTTATATGTACGTAATAGGTAAACTTACCGTGAATGAGGTGGTAAAGAGTTTGTAGATGCCAGAGGAAATTATTCCGCAGCCAATAACAGCTTTACTGCTATTATTCATTGAGGCCAAAATAGCGGCTGACATCCGTAAACCTTTTTCCATCTTCCAACATATCTAAGAGTTTCACCTTATCTGTTATGGTTAACATCTTCCTTTGCTGCTTAGGCTCACTACCAGAAGCCTTAGAAGATGAAGGATGCTTGGGAGGCATTGCAAAGGTTAAAATATACGAGTAAAAAAATCACAAGCAAATTGTATTAATAAGCACAACGTGAACGGCGCACACGTGAGTTAGACTGAACGAGTGAGGCGAGACAATGGAAGATGGTGGGAGAACCAAACTTCAATGAAAAAGCCAATTAGACCCCATGATACAGATCTCTCACTCTTTCAGCCAATAGCATTCCATGAACTATCTCACGTAGGTGTGAGCCTTTGTCCGAAACGCTAATACCGGTATCGTATTTTACATGGTACAATACTGTTAGTATGTTTTTTACTACTTTTTACTGTTTTATTATTCTTAGGCTAAGAAATACGTTTTTTATCAATAAAATCATGAAACTACTGGAAATTTTAATATATATGCTAGCTCACGTAGGTGCGACCCCAATACATTGTATGCTATCGGACAGTAGTTAACATGATGCAATACTGTGAATTATATATCTAAATTTATGTTTTTTACTATTTTTTACTGTTTTATTACTCTTAGGCTAGGAAATACTTATTTTATCAATAAAATAATGAAAATTTCAATATGTACTGGCTCACGTAGGTGCGACCCTTTTCATTTTCCGAAACGCTGATACCGGTATCGTATTTTACATGGTGCAATACTGTTAGTGTTTATGTCTTTTACTATTTTTTTACTGTTTTATTATTCTTAGGCTAAGAAATACGTTTTTTTTATGAATAAAATCATGAAACTACTGGAGATTTTAATATATGCCAGCTGACGTTGGTGCGACCCTTTGCGTTTTCCGAAACGCTGATACCGGTATTGTACTTTCTATGGTACAGAGTTACATGTTCAAATTTATGTTTTTTTACTATTTCTTACTGTTTTATTATTCGTAGGCTGGGAAATAAATTTTTTTTGTCAATTAAATAATGACATTTTTTTTTCAGTAAAAGAATGAAAATACTGAAAATTTTTATTTTTTTAATATTTTAATATTTATGCATATTACCCCCCAATTTTTTTTTTTTGCCAAAAAAAATCGCGGTACAGTGAATTCGCGAGGGAAGAAACGCGATAGAGCGAAGGATCACTGTATATATATATATATATATATATATATATATATATATATATATATATATATATATATATATATATATATATATATATATATATATATATACAGTGTTACCCCGGTTATTCACGCTTCTTGGTTCGCGTTCTCACTCTATCGCGTTTTTTTTTTTGATAAATAATTATTTTATTTTATGGGTATATGCAAAAATATTAAAATATTGAAATTTTTTTTTTCTTCAGTATTTTCATTTTTTTTAAAATTTACGTTGCGTGCTGTTATTTATAATGTAAAGGGTGTTTTTTTAACAGTGCAGGGAGGGTTTATACAGTTCGTAAACGAAAAAATAATTGTAAATGAGTATGTGTGTCACGTCATCATCACCTCATTCATGGTAATTTTATCTATCACTTTCATAAAAATTTACGTTGCTTGCTGTTATTTATAATGTAAAAGGTGTTTTTTTAACAGTGCAGGGAGGGTTTATACAGTACGTAAACGAAAAAATAATCGTAAATGAGTATGTATGTCACTTCATTATCACCTCATTCACCGTAATTTTATCTATCACTTTCATAAAAATTTATGTTGCTTGCTGTTATTTATAATGTAAAGGGTGTTTCTTTAACAGTGCAGGGAGGGTTTATACAGTACGTAAACGAAAAAATAATTGTAAATGAGAATGTATGTCACGTCATTATCACCTCATTCACCGTAATATTATCTATCACTTTCATAAAAATTTACGTTGCTTGCTGTTACTTATAATGTAAAGGGTGTTTTTTCAACAGTGCAGGGAGGGTTTATACAGTACGTAAACGAAAAAATAATTGTAAATGAGTATGTATGTCACGTCATCATCACATTCACGGTAAGTTTTCCTATCACTTTCATAAAAATGTACGTTGCTTGCTGTTATCTATAATGTTAAGAGTGTTTTTTTTAACAGAGCAGGGAGGGTTTATACAGTACGTAAACGAAAAAATAATTGTAAATGATATGTATGTCATGTCATTATCACCTCATTCACTGTAATTTTATCTATCACTTTCATAAAAATATATGTTGCTTGCTGTTATTTATAATGTAAAGGGTGTTTCTTTAACAGTGCAGGGAGGGTTTATACAGTACGTAAGCGAAAAAATAATTGTAAATGAGTATGTATGTTACGTCATTATCACCTCATTCACTGTAATTTTATCTATCACTTTCTTAAAAATTTACATTGCTTTCTGTTATTTATAATGTAAAGGGTGTTTCTTTAACAGTGCAGGGAGGGTTTATACAGTACGTAAACGAAAAAATAATTGTAAATGAGTTTGTATGTCACGTCATTATCACCTCATTCACCGTAATTTTATCTATCACTTTCATAAAAATTTACGTTGCTTGCTGTTATTTATAATGTAAAGGGTGTTTTTTTAACAGTGCAGGGAGGGTTTATACAGTACGTAAACAAAAAAATAATTGTAAATGAGTATGTATGTCATGTCATTATCACCTCATTCACCGTAATTTTATCTATCACTTTCATAAAAATTTACGTTTTTTGCTGTTATTTATAATGTAAAGGGTGTTTTTTTAACAGTGCAGGGAGGGTTTATACAGTACGTAAACGAAAATATAATTGTAAATGAGTATGTATGTCACGTCATTATCACCTCATTCACCGTAATTTTATCTATCACTTTCATAAAAATTTACGTTGCTTGCTGTTATTTATAATGTAAGGGGTGTTTTTTCAACAGTGCAGGGAGGGTTTATACAGTACGTAAACGAAAAAATAATTGTAAATGAGTATGTATGTCACGTCATCATCACATTCACAGTAAGTTTTCCTATCACTTTCATAAAAATTTATGTTGCTTGCTGTTATCTATAATGTTAAGGGTGTTTTTTTTAACAGTGCAGGGAGGGTTTATACAGTACGTAAACGAAAAATTAATTGTAAATGATATGTATGTCACGTCATTATCACCTCATTCACTGTAATTTTATCTATCACTTTCATAAAAATTTACGTTGCTTTCTGTTATTTATAATGTAAAGGGTGTTTCTTTAACAGTGCAGGGAGGGTTTATACAGTACGTAAACGAAAAAATAATTGTAAATGAGTTTGTATGTCACGTCATTATCACCTCATTCACCGTAATTTTATCTATCACTTTCATAAAAATTTACGTTGCTTGCTGTTATTTATAATGTAAAGGGTGTTTTTTTAACAGTGCAGGGAGGGTTTATACAGTACGTAAACGAAAAAATAATTGTAAATGAGTATGTATGTCATGTCATTATCACCTCATTCACCGTAATTTTATCTATCACTTTCATAAAAATTTACGTTGTTTGCTGTTATTTATAATGTAAAGGGTGTTTTTTTAACAGTGCAGGGAGGGTTTATACAGTACGTAAACAAAAAAATAATTGTAAATGAGTATGTATGTCATGTCATTATCACCTCATTCACCGTAATTTTATCTATCACTTTCATAAAAATTTACGTTTTTTGCTGTTATTTATAATGTAAAGGGTGTTTTTTTAACAGTGCAGGGAGGGTTTATACAGTACGTAAACGAAAATATAATTGTAAATGAGTATGTATGTCACGTCATTATCACCTCATTCACCGTAATTTTATCTATCACTTTCATAAAAATTTACGTTGCTTGCTGTTATTTATAATGTAAGGGGTGTTTTTTCAACAGTGCAGGGAGGGTTTATACAGTACGTAAACGAAAAAATAATTGTAAATGAGTATGTATGTCACGTCATCATCACATTCACGGTAAGTTTTCCTATCACTTTCATAAAAATTTATGTTGCTTGCTGTTATCTATAATGTTAAGGGTTT